>VXBZ01002761.1:1266981-1285909 GCA_013399135.1 Heliornis fulica
AGAAAACTATGATTAAAAAAACCCAAAAATCTTAGCCTTGGGACACAAAGTGAGCATGCACTCAAAGAAACAGACTAAAGCACTGCACAGAGAAGAGATGATGCATGAAATATATGGCACTGAGAATCTGAGTTATCATAGGTGTATTAATACATACAGATAAAAGAAAATTGGAAAACTAAAGCAATATATTTATTACAGAATATAATATCACATACTACTCTACTTCAGATATGTTCCCATTTTTCTGTACATAGACCTCATTAAGAAAAAAGCAGTTCCTTTGGTTTTTACAGGAAACACTGATGTTACACTAGTTATTTCTGCACCTATATTACATGGCTGCTATTCTTAAAAACTACTTTTATGAAACTCCATTATACATATGTCTCCACTTCCACTTAGTTTTGTTTACAACATTATTAAAATATTTTTATTACTTGCCTTCTTTTAAAATGTAAGGATATTTAAAACAATTTAGCTGAAGTTTCATTCGGCTTAAGTGTTTTGCATTCACCACTCTTCACAGCCCTCAATTAAATAGTTTTGAAATTACAACTGTGAATTTTCCTTGTTTAATGTTACCTACACAGTAGCCTTGCCAAGTTATGACAGATTCACTCTTTTTAAACCAATTTTAAATATTGTGCCAGAGCTTTAACATCCCATTATTAGTTATCTACCTTTATTGCAGGTAGGAATTTAGATTTAAATTATATCTTCCCTCTTCTGTTCTGTACACTTAGACATAGTGATAATATGCATGCAAACAGGGGTTTGTTGATTGGGGACGGCGGGGTGGGGGGGGTTGCACTATCCATATAAAGTTTATAATCCCCTTTCCTTCAATTTGACAGTAACAGAAATGGCATCATAAAATTCCCACTGAAAAGATAGGTTCTTTAGACCCTCAATTTCTCATGGAAGTTATACTGTGCTAAAACTTTATGTGCATGTAATAAAGGACAGGTTTTTATTCTCATAAATTCTCATAAACTTATATATTCTCATAATTTTATTCTCAAAAAATTATTCTCATGTTAATTGGTGACTAGTTTAAAATTAAGAGGTTTGCATTTCCATATTTTAAAATTAATTTAATACTTAAAACTATTGGAAATTTTTAGATTCAAATATATACACAGAGAAAAAAAAAACACAGAAAAAAAAGACCCTTCTCTTATGGAAAGAAATGAGTAAATTTACTTTTTCTAAAAATAAGAGAAATAAGTGTACTTACTTCATTTCTAGAATTTCTTCAAGCTGTTTTCTTCGCTCTATTCTCAGATTAGCCAGATGTGCTTCTTTTTCAGCCAAAGACTGCTGTGTTGAGGCAAGACGAGCTTTGGTAGAATCTAATTCTTGTCTAGTCTTTTCCAGTGCATTCATCAGCTCTTCTACCTAAAGGAAGATAACTGTTTTAGCTTCATATTCTTTATAGTAAATAAATCTTAAATCTATATAAATACAGAAAAAAAAACCCCAAAAAAACCAAACAAAAAAACCACCAAAAAAAACCCACCACAGAAAAAGCATTATTTGAAGCAAATGGCTGTTGAAAGTCATGCCTATCTTAAACTGTTTTAAAAGCTAACAACAAAAGTAGTCTTTCAATACTGAAAAATCTTAATGTTTCCATTAATCCATTAAGTAATAAGCAACATTTATACAAAACAGAACTAGCACAGATTGCCAGAAACCTATTTAAACTGGGCTGATGCCATATACAGACACAATTTATAAATATTTCTGCACCATCTGTATTACTTACATTCAGGGTGGTGGTTACTCATCATAATAGTAATATTAGACATTTTTGATGCATAGCTATATATTAGAATATAAAACTGGTCAGGACAATCCATGTAGTTTTAATAACCAAAAAAACCACCAAAACACACAACCCTTCTGTGCAGAACAGGTTGCCCAGAGAAGCTGTAGACCCTTCAATCCTTGGGTATTTTCAGATTTTGACTGAATGAAGCCTGCAGAGCCTGATCCAACTTCAAAGTTATCCTTGCTTTGACCAGGTGTTTGGACTGTATTGCCTTTAGTGGTCCCTTCTAGCCCAAATTGTTCTATGATTCTGAACTTTAAATAGCTGTTATTTTCCTCATGATAACTGTGAGAATCTCTGGACTATGAAACATAGGAAAACTAGGGTGATCCCTTGATTTCTTTAGCATTGGTTATATAATCAGTGTGGCTATAGAGAAAATAAGATGTTTTCTTAAAGTTCATACTTGTTTTTATTGTTCTAGACCATACTAGCATCAATTAATGTTTATAAATCATATATTTTTGTTTCAATTTGAACACACATTGCCTCTATACCAGGTCCAACACAGAAACATTAATAATTCAGTCTTCTTCAAATTATAGTTAGGACTCACACAGTCTGAAATTATATGCTAATTGCTTACCCTTTCTACACCAGCTGCATCTTTATAAAGACTCTAATAAGTTCAATGAAATTCAAGAAGACATCAGATTATGTCTTAGAAGTTCATGTGCGTTAGAAGTTCATGAATGGAGAATCAGAATTATCAATAGCATTGAAACTCCTGATATTCAGCCTTCAACTCAGAAAGGAAAACCAGTTTAATACTGGTATCAGTGAAATATCAAGGAGTGCAAATTGTGCAGTGCTGTCTGTGCAGGATTCCAGTAAAGCTTGTAGGTAAATGTAGTCTTTAGATATCTTTGTGAAACTATTGAGTGAACTTTTACAGTAGAAGCAGCAAAGAGAAAACATACTTTAGGGAAATAATTTTTTTAAAAAAGAGCTGGATTTGTATTTAAATTCATGGGGAGACATTAAAAAGGAGTTAAATCATATTTCTTTAAAAATATGTTACTAATATTACCTGGGATATTTCATTTTCAATACAAGAAAAGGCACCCTGCACCAAGGGCAAGCCACAACTACTACAACCCCGTTTTCTTGGGTTATTTCTTAGGCTTATCCTTGTGATTTTCAAAACAGCATAGTTTCTGTGGAGCCTCCAACCCGTCAGTTAATCCTATTTAACAATTCAAGACTGCAAAGTAATTCATTCATGCAGACTCTTGCTTCAAGACACTATCTTCAAACATCAAGTCACTCCACACTTGCAGTTCTGTTTGGCAAAGGGGAACATAAAAAGGCAAAAGAGTAGCACTTCCATATATTTAGAACCACTGCCTTCCTTTTCCTTCAGGTTCAGCCCAATTTAATACTCAACCTGTTGACAGACTGAGTGCTCACCTAAGTTCTGATATAGCATGTCAGTTACATTTTAAAACATTTAAGGAAATTAAAGACTTGTGGAAAACAAAGCTGTGGATTTGTTAATGTATATTAATAACATATTCCTATA
Source organism: Heliornis fulica (assembly GCA_013399135.1). Classification (NCBI taxonomy): domain Eukaryota; kingdom Metazoa; phylum Chordata; class Aves; order Gruiformes; family Heliornithidae; genus Heliornis; species Heliornis fulica. The sequence goes on from VXBZ01002761.1 coordinate 1,270,341, forward strand.
TTACCAGACAAAAGAGATCAAAGTTTAAACAAGGGGGGAAAAAAAGCTTTAAAAATTTAAATATGAAAACTTTTAAAAACCACAAATCGTTAACATGTGTAGACTTGAAAGTTATACTTTCATTTACACTTTCAACACAATATTTGCCAGCAAGTTCTTCCTTCATTTTTTGAACATGACCCAAGTTGAAAGTCATATGTTTTCCTAGTTAACTGTCTCACCAACACCTACAGCAGAATTCAACCAGCAGGCACGTGCAGACGAAACAGATTTAAGGTGTTTTCATCAACTACTATCAAATGTAAATATGTGAATGCTGTTCATGTTACACACACAATCATCTTAGCATATTTATTGTATAGCCATAGCTGACATAAAACTTAACTTGGGAAGAGGATGGAGAATCATTGTAAAACAAACTAAATTCTTAATGTAAGCACATGCTCTCTTCTTTGACATTGGAATTAAAATGACAGCAGAAAAAAATAACGGTTAATGTTGATTTACTACCTCTTAGTTCTACTACAGGAAACAAATACTGTACTACCAGTGCAAATTTAAGCTTTCTGACTTGTATCAAATGTTTCTGCTGCTGTTTTTAATGACACCCCATCTAGAGAATAATGTGGGTCTGAGACCTTTCCTCTCCAAAGCACTGGTGCTGTTTTGCCTTCTAATTTATTAGTTTTTCCACTCTATGGCTGCTCAACTGTCCCCACCATGGAAGTATCAATTCAACAATGACCAAACAGCACATTTACATACTTTTCTTACTGTCACAGAGAGAATCAAGATAAAGTTTGTATTGGTGACCATGTTTGTTACCTCTACTGTCTCAATACAGCCATTTTCCTCCCAAACTGAAGCATCTACTCTGCCTTAATTATCACATATGCATCCTTAAGACCTTATTTCCACAGAAATACAGAAAAGTCTGATTAGCAGCATATACTAAAACCCTAGCAGCATTTTAAATGCCTCTGTATGCTGAAGCTAGGGCAGGCACTGTCACAGTGAAGCAATGCTGACAGAGCAGCACCTCTTGCAACAGCACCTCTGCCCTGCATCACCGCTCAAGGAGGGTGACATCATAACCCCCGGGGCTGCAGGAGCTGAGGGGGCAGCGCCCGAAAGCCTGCTCGGTTTGTCCCACTACCTCGCTCATCACACGCTTGGCCATCTCGGCTACGGAATCAGCAAGAATTCACGTTGTGAAGAAGTTCACTCTGAGAACCTCACTGAATACAAAGTTATTTGCTAGTAAATACTCTGTGCCCTGAAAATATTAACTGGGTTTTCTTACCCTTTGCAAGGCACTGGCCTCATTTTACCCTTTGTATTTTCTAATAAAAGTCAGCATTTTTTCATACTTTTAGAAAGCCTAACTGACCTCAGCACTTCATGGGTTTTATTAAAATCAGTACTAGAATTAACTTTACATTTCAGAATGGCAGAGAAACAGCAAACCAAACTATTATATTTCTTCATATTTTAAACGAACACTTTCTATTTCTCCTGGTTTACATTATCCAGTCCAATCAGTAATATTTTATACCAAGATAAGAAAAGAAAAAGAAATGTGTATGGCTGAAGTGTACATCTGCATCACCAGATTCTGCAAATTAAAAAAGGTTAGAGTTCAAATGAATGACAGTTTATTAAAAATGCCCTGGAGCATTCTTAATTCCAGATTGGATTCAGCTCAGCACAACTCGTGCTAACATAACACTGTTCCAGTTTGTGGGAATAAGGAGAGAGACAATTGCTTGTTTTCTCGGTTCAAGTATAATATATTTCTAGAGGATGATGAAGAGCTGGCAATTTTCCAGCAATCAAGGTTAATATTATTAGTCTGGTGCTCCATTTTAGCAACAATATTAACGATAAATACAAGAGTCTGAGATTTCTCTGACTTTTTCAAGTATCAGTAGCTATACAAAATCTCCATATCTACTTTAATTTAAAACCTAATCTTCTGCTAGTACATACAGACTGTTTATAAATCTTACACAGCCACATAAATAAATCTTAATTACTTACAGGTTTTTGACTTTAATACAAGAATATTAACCATTACAGATGATGATAATAATAATTTTAAAAGGTTTAATAAGCTATTATGTTCATCTAATATGGGGTTAAATGAGTTTTAAATGAGAAAAACGTCATTTTCATAAGTCATTAAGTGTAAAAATCCATCCAGTTCTTTTCAAATATACCTCCATTTTCTAGCAAAGTGCTTTTTCTTGTTGTTGTTGCAAGTTGTACACTAAATAAATTTCAATTATCTCCAGTTCTGTGAAAGTAATTAAGACTATTATTTGGGGCTTTCCCCCCCCATGTTTACGCATAAGAATGCAAAAAGGAAAGAATATTTTCCTTAAATATTCTCTTTGTGGCTCTGCTGCAAATTTAACCTGACACTGGACTAAAAGGACATAGGTAACACATTCTCAGAGATGAGTGAAAACAGATAAAAACCTGTATTTGTACTCACAAATAACCACTTAGCTCTTGTGACTCACAGGCTGGAGACACTAGCTCTTTACACTAACGGATTGCCTATGCTTTCCACAGTGAAGGATGAGTGCTAGCAACCAAGGATCCTGCACCAGCAGAAGGGTCTACTGACATCACCTGCAATGGTGGTAGTATAACATGAATTACAAGAAGCACTGAAATAGCAATCCACATAAAATGGCTTGCAATCTCCATAGGAACACACCTCCACAAGTATCAAATGGGAAGCCATGCTGCAGAATTTGAAATGAGAAACTTTACCAAGATTATTATGTAATCAGGACTTACAATATTTTCTCTTATTTCCTCTTCTTAAGTGCTATGCTAAACATGAGGTTTAGTTTTATTTAGATAAAGAGATGGTATAATATGTAGAAATATGTATATTTCCCATCTAGGCTTGTAGGGACCACAGAGAGAGAAGGTACTTCAGTTTTCTTAGTATTTCCTTGCTGGCTGTCCCACAGTGGGTACCAGTCATGTTAATTTATATTAGTATGGTGTTATGACAGACACACATGTTCTTGTCTACATAAAAATGTTCTAGAAATTTGCAGATTTCCATAGATTAAAATAAATATATAACCAAAGTGAAACAATTAATAAGGTAGCTGTCTTTATTAGTTTCAATTAGAAAACATTGTATGACATCCCTGTGCCAGAATGTGAACGTGCAAACCTGAAAAGCATGGGCAAAATGGCAGAAGACACCTCACAGATGCAGTTGGAATGTTTTACCCCAAATAAAATCTCTTTCATTAGCAGCAAAATACAATGACGTGATAGAGTAACTTAATATCACATTATGATTTTTAATGCTATATAAATTAGAAAAAAACAAAAAACAAAAAACAAAAACCAGAGACCATGGCAATAAAGATACAGTATTCAAAGCATTGCAATAATCAGTCAACAAATGTTCTTTGTGCTAGTTAAACATCATGCTGATAGGCTTAATTCACTGTCAGCCTTATTCAACTCTAAAAAGTCACCCAGACATGTGCTATTATGGAAACAAAACCAAGCTTCCAAGCAGTTGTGCAATTCCACTTTTTACACACACACAAAAAAATTATATATAGTATCATCATTTGGGTGGGGTTTTTTTCTTCCATTTAATTTCAAAATCATTGTTTTCTTGACATATCTTATTAGTTTTCTCTCCTTTTCCTTTGATCTTCATTTGAGCAAATCTGCGTTTTTAACAGCTAGCGGCCTCAATTCTACTCTAGCATACACTTGTTTGATACTGTGCAAATCTAATTACAAAAGTAGCATTAGAGGTGTTTTATACTTGTGCAAATGAAAGCAGACTCAGATATAATGTACTGATGAATTAGAAAGCTCAATTTAATGTTTTCAAGTATAAAAAATGCATTATCAAATTACCTACTGTACATATGTTGATTTCAGCAAGACACTCAATTGTCTTACAGGATATTGTATCTGGAAGAGAACTCTTATAAACTGAAAACAATTATGTTGTGTGATTTCAGCGTTGAGTCTTTTTAGATAAACCATGCAAGTAGAGCAGAGCAACTCTTTAGCTGGTGTTAAAGTACAGCGCTGTCAGACTGGCCTCTCTGGTTAATGTCAATAGCACTGCGTATAAAAGGTGACTAAAGTGTGTACAAATGTTGATCTTTGGAGAAGGCATGCCTAGAATCATACACACATCTACTATTTCATCCACCAGGTCAACTTAAGGGAGAGAGGGCAAATTGGGAGTTTTCTTGCCAAAAGTTGATTCTTAGCACACTTGTTAGGTTACACTGCACAAAGCTACTTCCCCTCTGTTTTTAATCCTTAATCCCAATATATTATTAAAGTTAGAAATGCTTCTCCCTTAGAATACTTACAAAGATTTGCATGGTATTTGCAAAGTCTTCCTGCAAGCAGGTAGTTTATGTACATAAGATTCTCCACACACTACAATGTGTTTACATATTATGAAATAGCAAGAAAGATATATTAAAGTCTGAATATTATTGTATGAAAGCACTTGGATAGTTATGTGAGAAATCTCAGAAAATATTGATTTCTATCTAGTTTTGAAACAAGGTAATATTAATATGCAGCAAGATAAAGATTCATGCAAATGGTAGCAAGAAATAGCTTCTGCACCAAAGAAATCTGATACCATCTCTAATACATAAACAGCGTTCATGTGAGTGCTGAATGCCCAAGGAAGCTGTATCTGCCCTATTTTCAATGCAGATAATCTTTCCGTTTCCTTAATTCCATGGCATTTTTACTTAAAAGTTATTTATGCAGTAGTTTATTGGCTTGGCAGGTCTACAAAATCACAGTGGCATGGACACACGACATGCTTAAAACTAAAATGAATCCCTGTTATGCATAATGCAGTACCAGCTATATAAATAATCTTAAGAAAAGTCATGGTATGTCTGTGCTATAAAGACACAAGTTTTAGCTCTGTCACACTCATTTGCAGATCACTTATCAAGAAAAATTTTAACACTTGTATAGCAATTCCTGTTTAATTCTTACACAAATTTGTCCAGAACCAATGGTGAGGTACAGGAGAATACACGGAGCAGGACTACAAACAGCTGACTGAGTAGTTTCAGACACAGTACGAAAATAAGCAACACAAGTTTACCAATGTGGGCTCTGTATTTACAGGTCAAATAAACTGCACTCATGCCCTAAAAATAAAGGTTATATATTTTGTGTCATTTCTAGTACTTTTCTGGGGAAAGAAATTCCTTACGAGGAAATCTTTCTTTAAAAAAAAAAAAAAATTAAAAACTTCTTCGGAGGGTTACTTCAGGAGGAGTCAAGAGGAACAGAACTGAAGCACTTGTGAGTGCCCAGGGTAGGACACGCCATAGGACAGTCAGGGGAGGCCTGTGGGAAACAACAAAGCACCTGACAACTGGACTCCATTACTAACACACAGTAAGCTAGGAATGATCACACAAGAGAGTGTGACCCTGAACTTGTTGGCAGGAATTCCTCCATGAAGGCAGCTTACAATCAGCATGTCAGTTTTTCAGAGCACTAAATAGAAATCTTGTGCAAATAGTTCCCGGATCATGAAACTACCCCCACACCTACCACATAGTAACAAGCTCACTGGATAGACGAGTCACAGATCACAGTGCCTCCCCTCAATCAACACGCCGGAGAGAAATTCCCTGTGGGAGGAAGAAGCAGTGCTGGAGGAGCAGAATGCTGAGCTGAACTCCACAACAGTCGCAGGAAATACTGTTTGTGCAGAAAAGGAGCCAGATGTGAGGGTGGCTGCTCAGCCTGTTGCCTCTGAGAGCAGGGCTGCTGGTGCTCAGCAGAAGCTGAGGAGTCAGTAACACGGCCCACTGAGGCCTCCACAATGCTGCAGCACGAGCTTGGGAGGAAAACTGTGCAGCAACTAAACAGATCTTTACACATAACGGCACCAACAGCTGGCAGTGCTGCAGATGAAAGTCACAGAGACAGATATGCATAATTATACACACATGACAGGGAATACTGTGCTGCAGGGAATGGCTACAGGGATGGGAAAATAAAATCAGGTGAGGGGAAGAACACTAACAACGGCATGAAAATAGCCCAAAAATTACTGTCCTAAACCTGAAAATTTTTCCTTAATCGCCATCTGAAGGAAGGAAGGGGAAATAAAAATATAGTTTTACTTCAGGTTTGCTCCTGAAAAATTAATCTCCATTCTTTTGACTGCTTCTGTATTTCACAATTAATAAAAACATTATTGGGAAAAACAAAGATGCTGAATTACATAGCTTACTCTTTTCCAAGCAACAAAACCACACTGTCTGACTATTACTGAACTAAAACAAGGTTTATTGAGGATTCTCAGATGAAGAAAAAGAGCTGTCAAAAACTCAGATTTCAATTTTCTGTCACATGAGTTTGTGAGACCCTAGCTCAAGTATAAAAATGCTAATATTGTAACTCAAAGTTACAACACATAGACCTGTTGTTTGCCTCCCCTTCAGCAGTTAATGATATATCTGCAAAACGTGTACTTGTGACAGATTTTATTTCACTAGGATGAAAAAGGGGAGGAAGATTCAATTTACACCCCTATTCACCAAATCACTATACTATTCCATAGCACTTAAATTAGTCCAACATCTACCAGGTATAAGAAAATAATAGAAAAAGGCAACAGAAAATGTTGCTTGGCTTCCTGTTGCTTCTTCCCTCTCACAACTGTCCAGAAGTTCTCCCCCACCATGATGCCCTGCAATTCAAATTTCTATGTCCATTCTAGTCCCTTTTGGCTTCAGATGGGAGAAATGTCACAGAGCTCTTTAGTATGCCCCCAGAACTTCTAAAAACAACTCTACCTTTTCCACTTCATCTTCCCAACCCACTGGTCTAGGTCATATTGGAATATTTTTCCAAATTATTCTGGGGGTGCTTCAGTTCCAAATTCTGCTCAGTAGTCACTTAGCTAAATGCCTTTGCATTTTATCTTCTCAGCTTTATGACAGCTGAAATATTTACAGAAGTTAATTGATTTCCCAACTATTACCAAGTAGTTATTGCTCAGCCTTTTGGGGATTACATGCTCAACAAGTGGGATAAACCAGCTTTTCTCATTTAGTGATTACAAGCAGGTTTTGCCATCTGCTAGAATAAATATTGACAAACAGCATCTGTCAACATTTAGAAAGAGCTTTCATGCTTCTTCAACTGCACTTCACATTACATTTCAAGAATCCTTATGAAAGGCAGCCTCATTAGATGCAGGAATTCTATTCACAGGTAGTATGAAGAAAGTTTCTCTATAGATAAAGTAACCATAGAAACATAGAATGGTTTGGGTTGGAGAGGACCTCAAAGCCCATTCAGTTCCAACCCTCTGCCATGGGCAGAGACACCCTCCACTAACCCAGGTTACTCATGCCAGCCTTGAACACTTTCAGGGATGGGGCATCCACAGCTTCTCTGGGCAACTACGCCAGTACCTTACCACCCTCACAAGGAAGAATTTATTCCTAATGTCTAATCTAAATCTCCCCTTTTAGTTTCAATCCATTATCCCTTGTCCTACCACCTCACTGTCTGATAAAGAATCCCTCTCCTGCTTTCCTGTAGGCCTCCTTTTAGGTGCTGGAAGGCTCTTATATTGTCTCCCCAGAGACTTCTCTTCTCCAGGCTGAACAGGCCAAACTATCTCACTCAGCCTATCTGATAATAATCAGTAAGAAAACTAAGAGAAAGGGCACTGTAAAGCCTTGGCCTGAAATGGGCAACCATAGTATTTGCTCTATGGAATTTACTAAAGATTTTACTATTATAACTGATCTTATATGAACATTATTTATATACCAAAGCAACAGGAACGTCTACAAAAACCTAAGTTATATGCAGCCTAAATCATTTTTGTGCAAAAGAAATTAGGCAAAGTTTGATGAGAACAATAATATTTTGCACCAGATGAAAAAAGGAAAAGTAGTAACCGAATCTTTAACTAACACAAGCTGCCTTTTTTCCCCCAGCTAAAAGTTTGTTTTCCTCTCGGTCTCTCAAGTCTCTTCCCACAGGAGACAAAATCCAAGAGAGGATAGCAGAAAACATGCAGATCTCCAGGTTGGTATTATTCACTCTATTTTGAGGCAAAATATACAGGCATTGAAGAGATAAGCTAATTGATAGGACTCAAAAAATTTACAGCTGGAAGGATTACACCAGCCCTGATGAGAACTGTCTTTTGGAACTGCTTAACCTTTCATACAAACTAACTTGCCACTATTCATATTCGGTATAATAATTCTTATCAGGACATAAATTTATTATTCTTAAGTCACTCTCACACAAAGACAGAGGTCTCACATCAGGTAGTATATTTGAACTGTTTTTTAAGATCTTGAGTGTCAATCAAGGGAACACACAATCCCACAAGCAACAATGCATTGAAACTGTACTAGAATGCATTTACATGCATACATATATACATAGCATTTGCTTTCTCAACTTCATACACACTTTTGTCCCACAGACAAACTTTATTACACTTAAGTCCTTTAAAGATTCAATTTTTTAATTTACTTGTGCAGGGAAAACTTATGAAACAAAAAATCTTAGATTTATCATCTATTAAGAAATAAGTTACGTACTATGAATTAAGTAGGTAGTTTTTTTAAGGCAGAAGAGCATCTCTATCCATTTCAAGGTTTTTGAAACAGAAACATTCATTAGTGCTTAAATTATGTATATACTGCTTTAGGTAGGTTATTCAATGTTTAAAATTAGCTCCAGTACATGATACAGTAAATAAAATTTGTGGAACAGCCGATCTGTATTATCATCAAAATCTTCAACATCATATTGATGAGACAACTCACCTCCAAAATGTTCAGCAGAGAAAAATATATTTTTTCATCTACAGCCTAACAAAACCAGTAATATCAACAATATGAGTCTATGCTCCCAAAATATGATGTCATAGTTAGATAACTGCCTAGAATGGCTGAAATTATGACCCCTGTGAAATTATGACCCTACTCAGGACCAAGTAGAAGTTTATATAGTTACATACTTATTTAGTTATTTCATTCTTTGTATTTCCAGTCAGATACAAATAAATTTCAAATTTTTGGAAATAAGGATAGTTTAACTAGAATATGTTCAAGCGGAAATAGCATTTACTACAATTAGACCTAAAGCACTGCTGATGGCAGAACAAGATTGGAATGTGCAGATAATTATCTTTGAGGCTAGTCAACAGCTAGAAGTCCCTCATAATATCACCTTTAAGATCAAGCCAAGACATTCCAGTCTGAATCAAGGTTTATTTACTAAAGGATTTAGCACTTTTAGATCCAATATTGCCTGGAAGACCACCAATTTCCATTCCCAAATATCTAAATTCTCTAGTTTCTCAGCGCATTCATACAACCTTCAAAATCGGTTCAGTGAGCACACACACATGCACACAGATGACATCTAAATTCCTTCTCCGCTCTAAGAGGAATTCCACAGGAAAAAACTCTACAAAGCAAAATGTCCACGGAGACTGTAGGAGATTTCAATAACTCTCATTCATTCAGGCAACACAGCTCAGACAATTGCTGGCATTTATAACTGAAAGTTGGATTTGTCTTGATCTTGAATGCTATAAGTGATACTAAGAGGAAATGTGTTAAAGCCAGTAAAAAATAAATTAAAATGGCCTATGATATCATACTAGCTGGTGATTTTCCTTGGACTAAACAAAGACAAAAGACACAAAAATTAGACAACATTGGAGAGCAAACATTCAAGATCTGCTTTGAATATTTCCTTATGTAAGAAGAGAGCTGGGAACATAAAATTAAGTGCCTGTTTGTTTTTTTTTTTCTTTTAATAAACACTGTTTACAATGGTTACAATTTTTTAAAAATTAGTGTTCAAAATCAGAGCTCAACAATCCTCCTGTTGTAAGTTGCCTTGTTCAGCGGGTCTTTTTTCTGCTGGTGCCACTTATCTAAAATCTGCTGTTCATGACAAGATCAGTAGTAATGGCGTATAATACATCATCTGTTTAGTAAACTTATGTGGTAGCGTAATATTAAAGAGGCTTTCTATAAATGAACAAAAAAGAAATACAGTCTTTCTGCATATAATGAATTTGTTCAACAAAAACAAACAAAACAATAATCATAGTATGATCGTGGCTACCTAAAATTTCCTGCTGTTCACATCTTCCTGTCTGACAGTGACTCCTCATGATACAATCTGAGTCACCCTGACAAATTTAGTATGATACAAGTTGTTTCAATAACAGATATCCTACTGTATTGCATCATGAATATAGTTTAACCTGAGATGTGTCTCATGATACTGCGTAATATTATGCAACATTTCACCTCAAGAGCAGCAAAAATTAGCGATTACAGAAAAGTAACCTTTGTTGCTATAACTGCACAATAACATGATAATAAAAACATTAACAATTATTAACTTATTATGCTGGTTTAATACTGCAAAAGCACCAAGTATTTCATAGTAAAGAAAAAGAAAACAAACAAAATACTGGCAGAGAATGTTTAAAGGGGGTGGGGGGAGCATCTACTTCTCCAAGACAGTATCTGCAGTATCTGTCTCTCTTTAGTTAAGTAGAGTTAGTAGTTAAGCTGCCAAAGAGAGGCCCAGAAGATAAGATTTCCCAAACCAAATAACATAAGTTTCCTAGACATAGGAAACAAGATTCAAGCTCCTTATCTTCAAGGACAGAAAACTTCCTCTGTACCCTTCACCCACGCCCACCCCCCTTCTCCAAATAGGGTTTCAAAGAGAAAAAAAGAAAAGCCAATCATATCCTCTGTCAGAAGGATATATTCTGCTCCCATATACCACCTTTGCATTCAGCTGGGTAGACACAGTATAGTTAATAAGACCATTATTTTTATTCAGAGTTGCATTTAGAAATTAAAACCATTTTAATATTCTCAGCACAGGCTTATGGTTAAAAGCCCATATGGTCCCATACACACTATAATATCTGAGAGTCTTGAAAAAACAAAGAACTAAACCAAAGCTAAGAGCATTGCTGTCTTTAACAGAGAAGTCAACTCAGAAATAAACACAACTGTTCATGAGAAAGATATTAGAAGCAGTAAATTTTCTAGTGATGAGTGGTTTTAGGTGTATAATTTATGTGTGCAAACACTCACTGGTGGTATGACCAGAAACACAGATATCATGGAATGAAAAGGAGAAAAAAATAGGGGAAAGTAGAAGATGTGTATAAAAGCTCTACTGGTCTGATAAATAAAACTAGCACACTTATATGAAAGACTAGATTGTGACATATTTTTTACAAAAGCAAAAACAAAAACAAACCTTGTTGACTCAAGAATGAACGTTGGCAGGAAGCTGCCATTAGGTCTTCTATAGTTTACACTATATTTTTTTCTTCCAGACACTGCCAGTGGGAGGTTTTATAGGATAATGATATACTGAGAAACTTATGACAAGCATGTCCAAACAAAGTAAAACATATTTTTCACAAAACAGTAAACTCTGATAACTTTAAATCCATGGAGCCAGAGGTAGCCTGAAGACTAATTATAGCAGAATTCTTAACTTGTAAAACCTGTTTAAGGTATTTAAGTATTCTTGACTTTTTTTCAGAAAACATTGTTATAACAGAAAGTTGCTTCTAAAAAATAGAGATTAAATAGGAAAGGCTTTATTCATATAAAAATGCTGGATAGTAATATGTTTAACAGTTCAATGACAGCAAAACCAGACAAATATCATAAATGGCATCATTTAAAATACTAACAGGTGTAGTAAACAATTTAAAAAATCCTGCATAGGCATAAAACTTGAATATTTTATTTCTAGGAGCTGTCTTTTCTAAGTCATACTTAGGAGTTAGCAAAACAGTACAGGACAGTGTACCTACTTTTGAGTATATTTACATGTGTTGTGTAAATGAGGATCATGGCAGTCACTCATACAGTCACTTCTGTAACTTTTTGTGGAACCACATGACCAATTTCTGAAGCACCAAAAGCCTCTAAAAAGACATACAACCTTTATTATTTATTATAGACAAGTTTATGTCAGCCCATATGGAATAAAGCAATTGATGAAGATGAACTAAAAATATGTTAAAAATAATATGGATGTGAAAGATGAACTTTTAAATTGATGGCAACAAAAGTTTTTTTTAATCCTTTTCTTCCTGTTAAAAGATTCTTCTGCCTCTTTCAGATAGAGAAGATGAAGTATGCAGTATTTCTCCGGATATACAATTCAATTCCAAATCTATACAATAGACTATTAACCACCATGTGAGCATCGATGTATGACAAGGAGTGCCCAGTATGTGTATTATGATGGGGTTTTTTTCCTCCTAATATAAGGAATTAATAATTCTTTAATTCTAATCATTCCTAAGAGAGGATTCAATAAGGCATAGGAACCAAGACACAGCTTTTCCAAGAGATATGCAACTGAATTCTGAGAAGAGTCTTGGGAGAATAATCTCCTAACATATTTACATGGCACATCTAGTCACAAGCAGGAATTTATTTGTTTGCTCATGTTCTTCCATGATCTCAATGAAGGAAATAATGAACAGGTTCAGCCTTAAGCAGACACAAGGGATGCACTCTGTCTTACAACAAGTGCATGATTGCTTTCAGAAATAAAAAGGCTAACAAGCAGCTAAGATATGGGACAGACTAATAATCTAAATATGACAGCTGTAAAAGAGCACCAGGATCAGAGATTATCAGAACAAGTTAATTATCTTTTTCAGCCTCTCTTTTCACACATAGTCGTAACTGTACTGATGGCTTAACACTTGCATTCCATGTGTATCATTCAGAGTCGAGTCCATAAATTTTCTAAAGTCATTTTTCTGTTGTTACTGAAGTACTTCTTTAAATACATATTGACTAATCTATGGTTTCATACATCAAGTAGACTATTTTTCACGTACAGACTTAAATCTGGCTTTAAAAACTGTACGATGAATTGTAAAAACAGTTTAAAGTTATGATTGGCTGATAAAGTGAAACTCTACTCCATTTCGCTTGGATTAGCGTGCAGCTGCAAGATATAAATTCTGTGTGAGAAACAGTACATTTTTTAATGCTCTTTGAATTATCATGTTTTTTCAAAATGAAAGACAACTGGTTTCATATGCAGGTAAGAAATATTGGCATAAGGAATGTTATTTGATTTTAACTGAGTCATGTTACCAGAATGCATGAAACAGCTGCACGAGCTGAGTATCTGCCTGAGGCTACAACTATATTTCCCTCATCCTTTGCCACCTGTCTGTGCTAAAGTTACTGTATGCTGTACAGTATCAAACCCCACTGGGATCTTTAACTCTCATAATTACAAAATGCATTCTGTACTGTCCTATTGGCTTTTAATGCCCAAGCATTTTATCCGTTTCATTTGCAAACTTTTATAACAGTGTCATAAATAAACCCACATACAAACATAATTAGCAAATCTTAATTTAATTTAAACTTACTGTCTTTGATATGTGTAAATTTATTAAATGAGTATGCCAAGACCACCAAAAGGCTAAAGCTCTTTTACATCACTCTTAACCTAAGGGGAGCAACTAGCTTGTAGAAAAGGAAAAATATGGCTGTTGGGAAGGGAAAACAACAGGTAACTGAATGCTGGGATGTTTTAATATTAGCTAGATATAGTATGTTTTGTTCTAGGAATAGAACTGGCTGGTAAAATCTCAGTGCTATAGAAAACAGAAGTTTTTGAGAACTCTTGAGGAATAGTTGGGATGGCAAATAAACCTAGGGAATAACAAATATCATTCTGATTTTATCAGAAAAAAGGGGAAGATTAAAGATTTATAGATAAGTCAGGCTGCTTCAGACTATTTACAAACCCCTATAACAATCAACATGGATTTCCCAAGAAGTTATGTCAAATTAATCAGATTTTTTCATAGGACAGAACAATTGGCTTTGCTGAAGGACAAGGGTAGCAGTCACATTTGATAACAAATATCAGGATATTCATATAAGCAAGCTAAAGAAAAATATGATCCAAATGAAAGTTACATAACATGGATGCCAAACTACTTGAGAAACTGTAGAGAGCCACCAATGATTCACAACTAGAAGCCTATTTTTAAAAATGGGATTTTGCAGGATCATATGATACTCAATTATTTCATTAATAACCAAAAATACTAAGACTACAAATTTACAGATTTCATTAGTATGAAAAATAGAAGTGTAGTTTTAAGACACCTTGCCAAATCTGAGAACTAAAGGGAAAAAAAAATTTTAAAAATTATGTAATAGGGAAAAAAGCAAGGTCTTGTACTTCAACGGAACTAATAAACTCCACAATTCCAGGAGGACAGATAACTGATTAAGAAGTCGTCTTTTTCTGCTAAAGAAAAGGATCAAGACACTAAGGTGACAAGTCAACAGTGTTATGTTGTTGCAAAACACACACTATGGGAAGATGTATATATAGTAGTAATCCTTCTGTTTTCTTTGGCACTGGCGAGACCTCAGCAGGAGAACTGGATCCAATTTTATCCACTCAAAGATGTGAACAAACTGGAAAGACTACAAAGAAAAGCAACAAGGACAATAAGAAAACTAGAAAACATAACCTCTGTGGTATGATTGAAAGAATTAGGGTGTCTCAGCTTCAACAAGAGAAACCTAAGGAATATGATATGTATTCTCTGATACAGGCCATTACTGTATTCAGTATGTCTAAGGTGAGAAATAACTGCCTGAAATTACAGAAAAAGACTAAGTTGAGACATCAGAGAAATCTTTTAATACCTGTGGTCAATGACTCATGAACAAAGTTATTGCAAAGGTCACTAAGAACGAGGTAGACCAACTTCTCTTAGAAATGACTGATGCTTACTTTGTACTGTGCATACACCAGAAGAAACTTTAATATCCCTTCCTGCTTGTCTGTATTTAAAAGATACATAAAACCTGCTTATCTTATTCTCTAGAATAACATGTACAAAAGAAGTATTAGAAAAAATTCCAGACCTGCCAAAAATCATTTCAAAAGGACCTACTCACTCAGTTAAGACAAACAAGCAACATAAACCAGTCTGAAAAAGAAAAGGCAGACTTTCAAGCAGGACTTTTCAGCTTGGAAAAAGTTCTATTGAAAAAGAAGTGAGACCATAAAAGCTACTGAGAAGGTGAACTGGGAACTATTGTTCACTGTTTCTCACAACTAAAGAACTATGGGCACCTAAAGACATTACCAGGCAACAGGCTTAAAAACCATGTAAAAGCAAAACCTCCTAATATGATGTTTTAAATTGCACAACTCAAGGAGCTGGGGCAATTCTCAGCCCCAAAATGAGTGCCAAGTTTTTTTAAACATTTTATTGATTATAAATTCTATGGCTTCTATACATTACAATATATATGCTATTTCCAGCTCCAAAGACCCCAAAAGCCACCTGGTAGAACCTGAGACAGTATACCAAGGAAAAAATACTTTGTCTATTCTTATTTTTTCATGCCCTAATTCTATTATTCTTCTTAAAGGGTGGTTTTGGTTGGTTTTTTTTTCTGCTGGCCAGGACA
>VXBZ01002761.1:1288786-1316488 GCA_013399135.1 Heliornis fulica
AAGGACAAGAGGAAGTCATCACTAACCTAGAGAAAGAGTTCAACCACAGAGATGCATGTAGCATGAAAGGGTCTCCCTCCCTAATCTGTTCCAGTTATTGACTTACCATGGGAAGGGGACACAATAATAGAGCTGCATTCCAATGCGTGTCTGATATAGAGTCACTGCTTTCAAAACAAGCAGCTAAAGAGAAATGAGGTTGGTTATGCAGCCTTCAGACTAGCAAGATCTATGTGTCTTCTCCCTCCTCTCAATTCCTGATAAACTTTTCAAGGAGAATATTTTCGAGTTCCTCCCCTAGTACTCACAGGTTCCTACTGCCAGAGTTTACTGTAGTCATTGCTTTGCCACTTTCTTTTTAATTATTTCCAATTCTTAGATAAAATCAGAAGTATGTTATACTATTAAAGTAAGTGAAAAAGAAGATACTAAATTTTTAATTTTTAGATAATCAGCTGAATTGTTACTGCAGTCTTCAAAGCAATTGTAAAAAAATATCTATTATAAAACTGCAGATACAGTCACGATATTGCCAGGACTGCACAGATAACATACAATTCATACAACGAAAATTCTGAAAACATTCATTTTCAAAATGAAACTTAAACACAGCTCTTTTGAGCTGTAATATTTGCCAAGGTTAAATGTGAAATTTTCAGAACTCTATAATTCAAGAATTGGCTGAACTTCTGCAAACTTCACACACACATATCCCCTTTTTTTTTTAAATGACAACCTGAGTGTAACCAGGAAAATTTTAGGCCAAAGGAAAGCTTAAAGCATAATAAGGTTTGTAACCTTATAAATGGGGCCACAAACATAACCCCTTAATAATGTGAAGAATAATATGGTTTTGATTTGACCATACAATGTAGGAAAAAAATAATGGGAAAGGAATTTGATAGTCTTAACTTCACAAATCCCATATGGTATGTTTATCATTTACCATATGTATAATGTCTGATGTGCATACAAAGCCTATGGATTTGAGACACTTTCTCAGACCAGCAGCTTGAACATATCGTATCCCGCAGTTTCATGAGATGCAAACGAGATGCAGAACATGCCCCATTTACTGTACAGGCATGGCTGTCGCCATGGACAGTGGTATTTACACTACCAGAACTTAAGAGATACTTGTTAATAAATGTTAGAAAGACAACAAACTATATCCCTTTCTTAAACTCTTGGATGTCTTATGTCATTTCATGTTCTGAAACACACAAGGAAGGGCAAATATCTGACAGTATCACTTCCAAGGAGACAAAGTACAATATTTGCAAAATGAACATGAACAAATCTCAACACTTCAGATGGTATCTACAACCTTCTTGTTCATACTCTTCCATAATACAAAAATGAGAGACAAACAGTTGAGCTCTCATTTATCATCTCCTTACACACATAATGTAAAGAGACTTTCACTGGGTATAGAGAGTCCTATCCATTAAGATTCAGAAATAGAAAAGCAGCTCTGGAAAAGAGTGTAAAGAAACAAAGGGGAAAACCATTATGATAATTAGAGCTGTGTGAAACTTGGCTGTTCTGGTATGTATGGTTCATCCAAACCTTTTCTTTGGCTTTGGTTCATATCCCAAATGTTGCTTTGACTTCTGGGCTTCAAGGAAGCCAAAAACTCCAAGTGAAACATTGCCAAATCCAACATATTTTTGCAGGTTTAGGGTCAAAACCATACAAACCCACAGAGTTCTTCCTACCATCATAAATCAGCCTGAGTTTGCCAAAATGTTCTTTTCTGTTCTGCATAAGCTTTTCACTACACTCTTCCCTGTAACATTTAAGCTTTTTGCCATCAGTGCTGCATTTAGTATATGATTATGCAGCTTCGTGTCTTAATGGCTTTCTTATTCTATAACAGTTGTTTTCATTTTATTTTATTTTTTTAAATGACTCTTACAGGGTTTATTTTTAAATACTGTCCAGCTTCCTATGATTTTGCAGGGAGGCACAATCAAAGAAACAAACCTTGGTCTTGTAGTAGACGATGCCAACTTTCCCTAAGCTATTCTCTTTTTCCAGGTCTTTTATAAACAGTCACAGCAACACAGATCCTTATGGGACTTTTGAAAAATATCGTGGCTTGTGAACTCATGAGGAGTAACTTAATTTTAGGAAAGGCATTTTGCCTTTTCTCCAACACACTATGTGCCCACTAATACTGCTATTTTTTAACGCAATTTATCTTGATTTGTCCAATTCAGATGTCATAGGTAGAGGTGGTTTTCCAAAACATACGTGGAATCCATTTTAAAAACAGATGTCACATTAGCCACCTTGCAGTTCTCTGCTAAAAAAAAAGGAAATTTTAAACAAGTTATACACTGGAGTTATAAATTCACATATTTCACCTCTAATTTCCAATAAGTTTTCCTTCTAAACTACTTGGATCTGACAGAGACTTGGCCTGACCACAAGCTCACTCTGCTTTGAACAAGAGGTTGAACTTGATGATCCCTTTGAGGTCCATTTCAACCTGAATTACCCTCTGATCCACTGAGCCTATGATGATGGCATTGTTAATTTTGGTAATTGTTGTGCAATCTTTTCTACGGAAGTCTCACTCTGAGACAAATCTTCCAATACTTTGCCAGTAAAATGGAGTTTCAGAAGCAGAAACTAACCAAGTTCCTTTTGTGTGAATACAGAAGACAAATTTCTTTCATTTTTTGACCTAATGACCTTATTTTCTGAAAGCACGCTTTATGTTTCTTGATTGCCTTTGGCTCTGTAGATTCTCTGGCAGGCTTCTGCCTTCTGACACATTGGAAAATTACTAGTACGAATGCATTTCATGACTTTCTCCTTATTGTGCATTTCATGACCTGCCTATTTGCACTTGTTATATTTTACTTGCCAGGTTTTATGATTCTATTTTTCTCAATTGGACAAATTTCATGTTTTGAAAGATTTTTTTTTTTTTTTTTGCTTTTGATAGCTTTCTTTATCCTGCTGTTAACTATGCTGATTTCTGTTTGGTCTTCCTAAAGTAGTTTTTGATAGGTAGTATCCATTTCCTCTAAGCCAATGTAATTTTCTTTAAATATCCTTCATGATGCCTGTAAAGCTCTTACTCCTTTGTCTTTTAATCCTTTATATTAATTTTTTACTAACTTCCTTACTTTTGTGAAGTTTCCATATTTTTTTTTAAACAGATATAATGTATTTCTTGGATCTTGTAGTTTCAGCATGCATAGTGAGTTCAGGTAAAATGTCAACTGCTACAGCATCAGTCTCAGTCCCCAATTTTTAAACCAGGTTTCAAGTTCATTTTATTTAATCAGCACAGGCTAATATTCAGATTCACTATTTGACTGAAAATACCAAAGAACTGCAGAGAGTAAAGCATCAACAGTTAATATCAGCAGTAGTCACCACAGCTCTACCACATCTGACCAAAGGGATATGCCATACCATGTGATGTCACGCTCCATATATAACTGGTGAAGCTAGCCAGGAGGAGGGATTGCTGCTCAGAAACAGACTGGGCATCAAGGTTTGTTTTACTTCTCCCCAGTTGAGGAGCTGCAACTGCATTTGTGCATCACTTGGTTTATTACTGGTAGTATTTGCATTAATAGGTTAACAAAGGATCATAATAAACTCTCAACCCACAAGGTGTTTTTTTCTTTTATTCTCCCCATCCCACTGGAGAGAGAAGTGAGCAAGCACCTGCGTGGTGCTTAGTTACTGGCTGGGATTAAACCATGTCACCTGTTTACAACCCTAATGTTTTTAGTGTTTATGAACTTCATACAAAAAGGGAACAAAGCCATCATGCATAAAGGATCAATGCCTTTGCTGAAAGCACAAGAACTAGACAGCAGCCTTCTAGCAACCTTTTCTAAAGTCTATTAAGTAATGATATTTGCTAGGACTTGGCAGCCAAATATTCTTTAAAAAAAGAACACCCAGACAGAAAAGTCATTCTTGACAAACCTTATAACTGACTGCAGAAGGAGTTTCTCACAAATTACAACTCCCATCAACAGATCAGATGTAAATGATGAATGACAATGGACTGTTTCCATTTGTACTGGAGATCTGCTTTCTCAATGACCTTTTAAGTTTATTTTTTGTCTGTACAGTGGATTTTTAATTATTTTTTCTCTTCATGTGAGAAATCTTTGTCTGACAAGGCAGTGGCAAAATTCCCATTAACTTTACTCAGGCCAGGAATTCACCCCATATGCAGGAAAACACAAAATTCTTTCTTCAAAATGAAGAGACTATAGCACTGATGTGAGACACTGTTCATATTGTTATAATGTCTCTTTGAAGTTTGGGTTTTTTTTAAAAAAAAGAGAGAAAAAGGGAGGGAGTGATCTCATACACCTGGCTTTTATCTTTGTCATAGCTTCTAGATGGATAAATTATGGTAGTTCTCAATAAGACAAAGGTATGTGGCAGATAAAGAGTAGATGTAAAATGCTTCTTTCATTATGCCAATACACACTGTGGAAAGAAACGTGACTGGATGATATCAAATAATATAGCTTAATAAAACTGCACCTACTACACAGCACATGGATTTCTAAAAGCATTTCTAATAAACATCACTAAAACATCCACAAAAATAAAAAAAACTAAAAGTGTACTTTTAGAAGTCGATATGAAAAAATCTGCATTCTGTGCATAGTTTTAGTGCTTAAGATTCAAAGTTAACATTCTTTATAGTTCATGATTATTTGAAGTTAATTTAATTGACAATTATGAAAAGCGTCATGGAAAAAACTTCCAACTGTATTAAGGCATTTATTTAATTTATTGGAAGTATTGGGACTTCAACAATATCCATAACCTATCAGGCTTTCTCCAAAGTAATTCTAGGGAAGAAGTCTTTTTCAGATGCAGACAGCTCTTTCCCAAGTTAAAAAAGAAATGGACAAATACACACAGAAACAGGGGATCAAAGAAATGTTTGCTAAGGTACTAAGGACCCTGGCTGTAATGAAGGAATAAATAAACTTCAGCCTTCTATAAAATTTCATGTACTGCACTCCACTGTTTGTTGTGGAATTATCTGAGTATTTTGACCATCAAAGTTCCAAAAAAAAATAGTTGAATCCATTGAAAACTAACCCACAAATGGCAGTACTCTTTTTCTTCATATGCAGGTATTATAGACCATCCATTACAGGCTGTCCAGAGAGGTGGTGGAAGCCTCAACCCTAGAGGTGTTCAAGGCCAGGTTGGATGGGGCCCTGGGCAACCTTGTCTAGATCCAGACCTGGAGGTTGGTGGCGCTTCCCTGTGGAAGGGGGGTTGGAACCTGATGATCCTTGGGGTCCCTTCCAACCTAGACCAGTCTGTGATTCTGTGATCCACAGAGAACTGAGAGATTAGTAAAACTTCCTATTTGCTGCAAAATAGTTAACAAGGTGTGTAGCTGACTATGTCTTTCACATGCTGAAGACCAATCTTCCAATTGCTCCCTGGACCAAAATCTATATAAAATGTACCTGCATTAAGTACCTCAATCTGTAGCAAGTAATTACCTAACATTTCTACTACCACACATCACTTCAAAATCTTATCAATTACCAGTTCAGACCAGTAAATGGAATATTGGATAGACTAAGACTAGATCTCTGCTCCCTAATGGTGCCATCAGCCATTTGGGACCTTGTACATAACCTTTATTCCTCATGCCTTGGTCTCTTTCTATACGTATGTTATCACAGAATCACAGAGGTATTGTTATACCTCTATTCTGTAAAATACTTTGAGATCTATTAATAAAACATGTTGTGAAAAAATACAGACATCGGCACAAGTTTTGCTTGTACCTTTAGTCACAAATGTGTATTCTGGCAGGCTGTGTGTACTGTTTTAACTTGACTGTATTGCAAAACAGCTAGGAACCCTGAAATATGATTTTGTTCTAAGGGACTGCAAATTTCAGTAGATACCACAAACTTTTCTTTAACTCCAAGATCTGATTGCTCAGCTTGAGCTTTAAAAATCACCTCCTTTTTCCCCATGACTTATCTATCCTATCATCAGTAATTTTGCTGGTTAAATTCTGTGCAATTAACACCAAATAACAAAACAGTGAAATTTAGTCCCAAAATCTTCTCAAGAAACCTAGAACATGAAATCTTCTCGAAGTAAAGATGCATTTAAAATAAGTAACTTAAGAAAGCTTTCCAAGTTGGGAGAGTTCTAGACAAAATTACGTAAAGAAGCACATTCACCTCCATTCTTTTTCCAGTTTGTAACACCAAGTAGTCTGTAAGTGACTGTGTAATGGGCTACTACAGAACACCTATAATGACAAATAGGCGGCATAAATCTGTCTTATTAGCAACTAACCAAAATGATTCAACTTAGGCTTATCCTAAGCAGAAGTTTCCTTACTGACCAGTTATTAGTAAGACTTGCACGCAATTTAGGACGATCTGTGGAGAGTGACAAGCAGCAGCAACAGGTAGCACTGGCTACACAACAGGTAAATACAAAACCACCAAATTATGAAACTAGCTTGAGATCTGAGCTTGATACAGACCACAAGGAGGTTTCATAAAACCTTTTTATATTTTCATACAGCTTATCAAGCTTTAACAAAAATCTTACAGCCCTGAGAAAAGCTACAAATAGAACAAAGTATACAGAGATACAGTTTGCACAGAATTTAGCTAATCAGTTGCATTTCTAGAACAATTTCTGTGAGTTATTGATAGAAAAACAGATTTCATTTGTGAAAACTGAAAATGAAAAAATATATCACTAACATTTTTAAGCAATTGTTAAATTTGAAAATCTAGACTAATTGAAAATTCCACTACACTGCTTCTATATTACAGGGTTAAACCTCCTACGTACATCTTACATTTAAGACAGATACACAAATAGGGTCAGACATTTTATTGCAATTTCTCTTTGCAGAATTTCAATCTAAATCATTGTTTTTGTCATTGATTATAATTTATGTAATATAGAGTGTTTAAATACAGAAGTTAGTAAAATATTAGACAAGCTATAAGTCAATGTAAAAGTTAAAAATGAACTATATGTGGAATGCTATATTGGACAGTCATGTGCTGAAATACTAACATCTATTATAATGAGGTTATTGATGTAGAGTTGACATATGACTTGATTTGCAGATGCCCTACCGACTAACCTTTTGCAACTATATCTCAGTGTAAACCTGTGGTAATTATTGCTGGGAAGGGAGAGTTGGTTTAACTGAACTATTTCTTTTGATGCATGTTGAATGTGATTGCCCCCTGGAGACTACAGGAGTCCCACATGTGTGAGTTATTACTTAAATATTGAGGGGGAGAAAAAAAAAGGTGTATACATTAAATTTTTCCTGTTTCCTATTGTTGCAGTTTTGTTTTTTCTAATGGGATTTTTTTTCCCCCAATGTTTTTCCATATATGCTCTTTTCAACTAAAAAACACACTTATTAAAGCACACAGTAGACATAACTTACATAATTAAACATAAAATACTTGTCAGTAATTTCGGCTTACATATTTCTAAATAATTATTAGTTATAGCAAATGTTCTATAATACTGTGTACTTGGTTGAAAATACAGAAGTAATGAATCAGGATAGTACTAAGAATCAAATTTATGTTATTTTATACATACTCATATAATGTAGTACTCTAGATAAAAGACTGGGCACGTACAGCACTTAAACATGATTATGTTTTGGCCACTAATACTTTTTTTAAAAATATATATATATTATAGCTGTTTAGAACAACAATAGTGCAGAACACTAAGTCACTTCTGTCAGTCAAACAATTATGATAAAGAGACTTAAGATATTGTGAGTGTAGTAGAAACTGGTCTTCAAGTGAGATTTTCACAGGCTGTCTATAGGGATATTTTATAACAAGAGTAGTTTTGGCTTCTGGGGATTACATTGCACAATGAAAACAAATGTCAAAGTAAATCCCCAAAGAAAAAAAACACTTCTGGTATTGATCCTCAGACCTACCAATCAACCTTCCTGCCCTCTGTGGACTCTCAAATACTTTTCTTCATCTGAAACCTTTTAGAAATATTTTCTTCTACATAATCTTAAACTACTGGCTTAAGTTCAACACACATTTCAGCAACACATGTGGGGTTTATCCGCAATTTACTGTACTTCAACAGGCCAAGGAAGGAAAATTCCTAAATGCCCATCCATGTTTACAATATGAATTTATGTTTATGTTATATTAGAAATCTGAAGATAAGTACATTAGCTGTGTCTTCAACAGACTTACATGTGGTTGAACTGATTATTCTGATTTTTCAAAGTATGTACTTCTAAGATGGTAATAATTTTTAATAGATTGCCCTACATCACAGGATTATTTTTTTTCTATTACCCACTGCCTAAGTCTCTGCTCAAAGATTTTTTTGTATACATTGATTATCAATTCACCCCAGGAAAAGATATTTTTATTTCCTACTTTTTTCAAAATGTCTATTACAAATTTACATACAGCTACATGAAAATGACTCCTTATAAGAAAAAGCTATTCCTGCCTGCTCTTCTAGATACTCACAAGAGAAAAAAAAAGAGTTCCCTAAACTCTGTAAAATTTATAATAAGCTGTAAAGTTCACTGAAGGCTGGACATTTGTGAGGTTGCAGTTATTATCTACAATCTACCTTGGCAAAATCTAGCTATAATTAGAGAAGTAGAGAAATGCCAAAGCAAGTACCCATGAGCATATCACTAATGTACACATGTAATCTACTGTGCTGGGTCTCCTCCATTTGCTAGTTCATAAGTCTTGCTTTATAAGGATAAAATTATCTGGTATGTACACAAACACTAATTTTCTTACAAATTGCCAAACTTCAGCTAAATCAAAGACAAAGCTTTACAGACCACTTATCTCCATCTTCCCCCACCAGCCTTCTGAACTCAAAAAGTTAATCTCCTAAACCCTCAGAATTAGTAAAGCCTTCCAGAAAAGTATAGGTCGAGCTTCAGATGCACACTGAAACAGGAATTCACTTTTAATACAATAAATCAGGATTTTTATCTATAAAAAGGTTGAGTTTTTTCATTACATATATGTTTCAGGACTAATAAATACAACACTGTGTGTTTATGCAATGAATTCTCTCCTGCCTTATGTCAGCTATGTACACTAATGCCTGTCTGCGTAACAGTCATGACCATTTCCTCTGTCTCTGACCTGATTACAGTGCTGTTCCTTTTTATCTACAAGACTTCATCTCATTCCCCTGCTGCCTCTTTTTACTAATATTGTAGTTTCAAAGTTTTTGAGACAATGCAGTAAGAAACACATTGCATTGAGTGAAAAATCATCCTAAATTAGCATTGGGTATAGCCCTTGTTCAGGCCATGCTTCTATTTTATTGTAAAAGACACAGAGGTAACGTATGACAATGTGCTTTTTGTAACTACTATGGAGATGAAAGTTACATGCTGAAGGACATGGTGAAAAATAAAGTAGTAAATCAAAGTTTAAGGATTCTCACTTGACTAGCTGTCAAATTTGTCAGGAGCTGTTTTTAGTAAGATACTCACATGGCAAGAATCAGAGGGCAGTAATATTAACTGCCCAGATTTTCTACCTCATTTGATAGAACTTTCTCTTGATCATGTTTTATTCATTATGCAAGACAAAAATCTCCAGACAGTATGAAACTCTTGCAAAACTAGAACTCTTGCCTTGCCTCAGTGTGTCCAGTGACAAACCAAGGGCTGACATGCTGGACCGTGTTTAAAAAACAGGACTATACCTGGAAAACATGCGTGTGTCCACAGTCTGTTTCACGGTACTTCAGGGGGAGAGCACTGATCAAGCTCCCTGCATATATCTGAAATCAGTGAGAACTACACAGCCTCACTCAAAACCATTTTTTTTTCTGGGAAATATCTCTTTACAGCATGTGGATTTCTGCCCAAAGAAAATCCAAACTACCTAAGAGAGAACTGTGACAAATAACCCAAGCATTTAAAACATTAGGAAAGTTAATGACTTTTCCAGCAAATAAATCAGAAGAAAAGGTGGAAAAACCCCAAAGCTGGGTAGAGCAGACCAGCATATTAAACTTTTAAACTTTGTTCTCAGGCTCATCCCTGCATTTCTCTCGTGACATGTATGTGTTGGTCAGTTTTCAAAATGCTGCCACAGAGCAGTGTTTCTGGACTTGGCACTGCTATGATTCCGTAAGGTTCGTGTCACTTATTAAACTGATGCTTTACATGTATGAAAAGTATAATCAAAAGCATACATTTGATTTCCTCTGAGGCTATGTGATGAGACATATGGGAATATTATTACGTGCACATTCTTAGTGTTTACTCTAGAGAAAAGACTTTGTTGTTGTTGCTATTACAGCAGGTTTGAAAATCCGAATCAAAACCAAACACACTCAAGTGCTTAATGTTATGCAAATGTTTTCTTTCCCAATTCTACTGAGGTAACAGTGTTACTGGAACAAACATGTTTCATAGAAGAGTCAAGAAAAACACATCTCAGGAAATAAATGTCTCACATCTTTAACATTTCAAGATCCCGTAAAGAGATTTGAGGAAGTATGCACAACTTTATGACATGATACCTGTGTATTTCTTACCTCAGCATTTCTCAAAAAGTCTTATCTTTTTAAGATGGACAAAGAGGAAAGAAAAATGAAGGCATGTTAGATACACCATTCTCAGAAAATTTCATGATAAAGTGCTCAAGGGCCAGCTCTCCTGCTGTGATGCTTCATGTAATATATGACCATCTCGTTTGGCAACATTTGCACAGGTCTGCCCTTGATTTGTGGAAGGAAAAAGCAGAAAACCTCACAACTATTCTTCATTCCCAAGAATTAATCTGCAGTCTGGCTCCCTGATGTTTCCAATTTTACAGTGATACAAATAACCCCCCAAAACCACACCTGAAGCATCACTCACAGTTATAGCTGATAGCTGAGGGAGACCAAAGTGAATCCCCTCCCAGGGCACCCCATGGCACTCCATCTCAGCAGTGGCTCTGGAGTGCTGCGAGATGAGGCCATCAATTAACCTGCAAATGCTGCTGCTAGGGTATATATGGACCAGCTTTGAGAGGGTCTTACTGAAAAGATAGTGAAAAGTGTCAGAAATACACATGATGCTACAAGCCTTGGGGATTATTACATACTAGTTAAGGGTCAAAGAAACTCCAGACTTCTGAACTTCTTCAGACCTACCATAAAGCAAGTGGACAGCTGAATGCTCCTAACTGAGCTGCACAGAATGGATGGCACTTCAATTGATTGCTTGTTTGCCCTGACTGACTCCTTGCATGGTCTATGGACAACTATACTAGCTTTCTTTCTACATCTGTTCCAGTACTTCTTCAAAAGGGACAGAGACTTGTCTTGGCTGGAGAAAATGTACTTTGATTAGTCTGATTGCTCTTCAATTCTCAGCTAAGCTTACCCCAACCAGACAAATACAATCATGATTTCAGTCCAGAGAATTTTAGGGTATACTTTACCCTAACAGCTCAATGCATCATTCACAAATGTGACAAGTATACTACAGACATAAGCACTATGTATTACAAATGCCTATAAACAAAGGGTGTTTCTATTAAATATAGTAGAATCTACTATAAATGGTAACAAAAAAAAGGTGATGAGATCCCTGTGGTTTACAAAGATGTTAATTCAGTATTTATTGAAATACCATTTTACTTTAACTAGCAGATGCACAGTACTCCCAGAAATTTGTTTTTTTGAAGTGTATCATACGTCTCACATGTCTCCTCACAAATCCTACCTCACTTAAATCCTCAGATCACTACTGTTACATTTTATTAACTTTATATATTGTCTATAAACTGAAATTTAATATCAAAAGGGATCAAGTATTCTGCTCTGTCAGATTATTCATTTAGTCAATGCTTAATAATCTAATTTGATTTCTGTGTATGTTCATATCACTAGAAGAGCTTCAGTTTATATTTTGCTTCCTAGGAAAAACATTGCACAACTGGGTTGGTAGGAAAGAAAATAAATTTACTTATTACAGACATTATATTAATCCTTTTGAATACATGAATAAACAAATTCAGATCTACAATACTCACAAATGCAACTGCATACCCAGACCTGTAGAAAGCAGGTGTGCTTCAGCCCTACACCCAGACATCTGTGGCTAAATACTACAGGATTAAATGTCTGGTTTATGCAAAATGCGTTCAATAGTTTTATGTGACCAGGTACAAAAGCCTCAAGTCAAATTCACCCTGAAATGACAAGCCATACAGGCCAACCAAAATCACACCTGCATCCAACCAGTGCTACTGATCACATTTTTTTAAGGAAAATCTTGCATTTTAAAAAACAATTGTTCTTTCAACAACTCTACAGAGGAAGACAAAAATCTCCCTGAATCTTGCAATGACAGGGAAAGTGCACACTCTCAGTATGTGAGGGTGGACATGCTTCCATCAGGTTTAGAAGCAGTATCATGAGATTTCACTGGAACAATGGATTTTGTGATTAATTTTCTAAAGCAAATCCTAAGGAACTCTCATGGAGGATAACAAAACCTTTACTTCACAAGAAAAACAACAAAAGTGCCCCAGCTACTACCCCATCTTACATAATCATATGATACATGTGTCCTTGTACAATTGCTTATCACAGTCCCTTGAAGGGGTGAAATTACAACTGTCTCCTCTACCTGCTAGTACCTGCTAGACCAAAGCCGCTGTGAATCAGTTTTCCAGGGGATGAAAAAACTGCCAGATGTACATCAGGTTTGGCAGCTTTCCTCCATCCCTCTCCTCTCACTTCATTTCCTTAGGGATTTACTTGAACACATTATAGTGCTTCAGAATCAAACTTCTATTTGCAACTGCACATCTCCAGGTATTTTATGGCTCAACTTGTAAAGTCAAGCAAGCCATGTTCATTCAGGTGGATTTGCTTCCTCCTCAATCCTGTGTAGTGAGCACCAATCTAATTCACTTAAAGCAGCAAACTGCAGAGAGAACACATCCAGCCCGGCATGAACACAGCAGCCGACACTAAGAAAGGTATGTGAAGAAAAAAGCCAAGGAAACGAGGCCACGTTTTACACACAGCACACCGCTGAAAGCAGCAGATTGCCCATTTTGCTTATGCCAGAGAAGGCACAATTGGCTGTTCCAGCACACTGGCAGAGCAGACAACCAACACTCACTTCCTTCTATTGTTTCTGCAGCTACCTGATAGGCAGAAGCAGCTGGGATCTTCTCTTTTTCATTTTCTCAGCTATTCGGCAAGCATCAATGGGCAACAACACACACATAGACATTACTGAGAGTAATATCTTGATGTACACAATATAAAAATATTAACATTTTAAGGTGAGGTAACACAGAAATAACAGTTCTTAGTTAACTGGTTTTCAAAAACTGTCCTTAGTGTGTAAATGCTTTACAGCGTGTGAATGGCATGGAAGAGCTTGACACCAGAGAAGGCTTTTTCTTTCTAAATTCAGGCTATGTAAATATCAGCTCTTTGTGGGAAAAGATTCATTATACATCCTGGAAGATACACAGTGAAACAGAAGTGTACTTTCTTTGACGATTTTAAAATTGTTGAGAAATATGACAGTTGAAATGACAGTTGAAAAATAAACTCACTTGTAAATGCTGAGAGTTGTCCGTCATATTATCCTCTCGCCTACGAACTTCTTCCAACAACTGCGCGTTCTTCTTTTTCTCCATTTGCTGATTGTGTTTCAGATTGGCAACCTTCTTGTTTTGGTCTTTCATATGTCTAGGAATTGTATACATATATACATTAACGTCAATGATAGCAATCACTTCTTTTTCCTCTCAAAATTAACTTGGGAGTTTCACAGGGCATCAATTCTCCAACAGATACAAGCATAGCAAGTGTCAGATGTAAACAAGAAAACTTCATTTTGTTTTCAAGGTGGCATATCAAATTGTCTTTAATGCCATTAGATTACACAATGCTAAAGCAATCATTTGGATCTACGAGATTTTTTGGGTTTTGTCATCTGCTCAAAACTACTCATGCACGTTCTAAGCACTATGCAAAATTGTTGCTGTAAAAAAACAAATCCTTACACACTATAAAATAAAAAACCACCATACATACTCAGTGAATTTGAAAGCAATTTTAATGGGTGCTTTAAGTTGTATTAATTTCAGAAGAAGCAGAAGGTGAAGACAATGAATAATGTATGTTGTGAAATTCTATTTTTGAAACCTGTACATACAATGTTTCTGAGGATTAAGGTGTGATGGGGTAGGAAATCAGGTCATAAATATGACGTGAAGAGCAAAGGATGCATTTACAAATAGCTTTGTAAAAACATTACATTTCTATCTTTTTAAACAATTGACTTATTCTTACAAAAGGCTATCAACAATTACATTTACTTCTAACGCACATGAAACAACCTTTACCACTGTTACATACATTCTTTTAAGACGGTATTCAACTAAAAGGAAAAAATTATTTATTTTCAATGTTTAACTATCTTTTGCTGTGGATATTACTCATTAAATTACCAGAAGCTTTCCTGATCCTGATACTTAGAATACTTGCTAAGAAAGAAGGCAAGCTAATTTTGTCATGGCGGGCACTGAAAAAATATCCTCTCAGTAATACTTTCTACCTGCTTGGATTCTTAGATATTATTTTCCCAACTTTGTTTGACTTTGAGGAATTTGCTTCCTTTTATCTATATAAAAATAAAGTCATGTGCAAATTCCTAATGAGATCTACTCACTAATCCTATTTTGACAAATGAAGAGAATATTATTCAATGTTCAAAAGGATCACTGAAAATGTCTCTTGTTATTTCCACACTAGAACTTTCTTAAAAAAAAAAAAAA
This sequence comes from Heliornis fulica, assembly GCA_013399135.1. Classification (NCBI taxonomy): domain Eukaryota; kingdom Metazoa; phylum Chordata; class Aves; order Gruiformes; family Heliornithidae; genus Heliornis; species Heliornis fulica. The sequence goes on from VXBZ01002761.1 coordinate 1,303,633, forward strand.
CTTATAAGATACATTTCATTTTCTGATTTTATTATTCTAAAGAAATGAGGTCATTTAACTTTACTTATATCACTGGTTTCTTTTTCCTACCAGTGTTTTTTTCACTACTTATTTATACTGAAAAAAATTAATCTCTAATCAATAAGTGTTGCCATGGCATTAAAATTCTTTGAAAACATGTCAAACACAAGTTTGTAGATATAGTGCATAACAGAAAAGCTAATCTGTTATTATTTTTTAAACATTTTTAGGATAGTGGATACAACTAATTCAAACAAAAGTCTTTTCTTTTACATTAAACTCATGATTTTTTAAAATACAAATATGAATTCCTCTATTTAAAAAAATAGATTTACTCTCCTGTGCTTGAGAGTTGGCAACAGCCTGTTGAAACACAAAACCCCCAGATTATTCAAACTGTTTACAGCATTTGTCTTTTGTACTGATTTTTTAATGTTAGAAATAAAATTCATTGAGACTGTATATACCACACAGGTAAAAGAATCCCCAGCAAGACATTCCTACCAGAAACTAGACCAGTTTTATTAAAAAAAAAAAAAAAAGAAAAGCCATCCATCCTATTTAAATGTGGGTTTAATACAACCATTTTTACACTACACAGAACAGTGACCAGAAGATGAACAACTGAGCTTCTCCAGAAGCCAACTCTCGTCACCAGTGAGCATTTTACAGTGGAAGACCATAGTCTGAATCTTCCTTCAATATTCTCAAATATTTTTTACAGTACCTAGATATAATTCTAATAAACTGTACACCTAAGGCACTCTTCCCCTTAGACGTACCTTTAACAAAATGACAAAACTCCTATAAAACACCTTTTTCCCAGCTCAAAGAGGCCACCAGTAAAATATTACATGTCTCTTGAAATATCTGGCATGATGATTAAATCCCCAATTTAAGGTCACTTGAGAACAGAAAAAATTCACTACGTGATGATCAAAAGAAACATGCCTACAGGACACCCACCTCAGTAGGCCTGGGAGTATGGCACAGACCACCAAAGTTCATAGTGTTTTCAGAAAGGTCAGTTTTCTGAAAAACACAATGCTATGCAGCCTGTCACCAACAGTATGCAAACAAGATGACAGTGCTAAAAACAGCAGGAATATTTCTGATCAAGTCACACTGAAAGACTAATAAAAAAATGACCAGAAATGCATTGTTCCACTTTAAACTTATCTCTAGCACTTAAAGAGTATAATGGGCTTAGCTATTTATTTGTCTGTTTTTCACTACGTTTTCTCAAGAATGTTAGTGTTGCCCTTTGTCTTTCTAAATCAAGTATTCAAATATACATTAGATGCTATTCTGAGGGAAAATCAGTTCTCTTTCACAAGTCCACATCACATATTTGAAAGCATAGACATAAAGAGCCTAAGACCAAACTGAATATTAGAAAAAATATTATTTCACAACTTTTTATATTAACATGGCACTTGGCAGAAATATTGGTGATATGACTTTCTGATGTTAAAATATAAAATGGTTTCAAATCTAATGCTGAGTAAATGATAAATTAAATTAATTTATACTTAATCTCGGTAAGCAGCCCAATTTTATGCCAATACTGACTGCTTCTTTCATCAGCGTTCCCCTCACAAGTTCCCACTTCAGTTTCTGTCTAATGCCACACGAACATGGCAAAGCTGCAAAGGAAAACATCTGGTGCCTGTGATATGCAAAATCTTGAAGAGAAAATAAAAGAAATCTGTGTTGTAGCCTCTCTTTCTTCCACAACTGACTACATGCCTATGGAAATGAAAAGAAAATGCTACAGTGAAAAGCCTATCTGAGCAGTTTTCCTTTAGGCCTGCATTAAAGGTACAGGAGGAGTTCAATAGAGGAACACATTCACTGATTATTTTTTTCAACAATAAATATATCAGATATAGTCCTTGATCCAGTTTATTTTTTGAGTATATTCAATCTGGTTTTGGGGTGGGTTTTTTTTTTTTTTTTTGTAATATGGCTCTGTTTCTAAAATGCTTTTGATTAGACTAGATTAGGATAAGCAAAAATTGTGCATGAGAAATAGAATTCAGTCAAGCTACAATGACTTTAAAATTCAGCTAGAATTTAAGCACATCTTGAATAGTTAAAAAAGGAAAGAGAAAGGGAAAAGGGACAAAAAGAGAGAGATGATTTTGGTTCTATTCCATAGTTACAAACTGAAGGACTTCATTCTTTCAACTTTTTCTGAAAAATGGCCTTAGACAAATTACTAAACAGCCCTATAGCTTTTTCTGCTATGAAGCCTGGACCACAGAACCCAGAGCACCTTAATCTTGCTTTGCAAAGAGCAAGATGCCCTTGCATCAGTTACACTAGCCCTTCATTCTATATAACTGTTACATTCAATGTATTTGTAAGAAATAGACATCAGTGGCATGAAGACCCAGACCCTCGATCAGCAGAAAGACAAGTATCAAACCAGAAGTAGCACTTAGTTTTTTGCTAGAGTGAATGTCACTAATTGTAAGGACTATGTTTAACCACATCTGTCAGAATTTTTTTTCTTCTTCTGGAATACCATACAAATTGATCTTGGAGTTCTAACAATATATTTAATTCCTTCAGTCCAACTTTTAAAGACAAATATTAGCATCTAGTTTCCACATATATGTATCAGACTTCATTTTACAGTAGTGTGCAATTGTTGTCTGAATTCCAAAGTTTTTATATCTAACAGCTACAGAAAATCATGTGATTTCATTAAATAGCTAGCTTTAATTATTCAGCTGGGTACTTTGGCCAAATAGTTGGTAACATCAGCCAAAAGTGTTACGTGCATCATATAGACATTACTCTATGTCATTAAGATTTTTTTTTTCCTCAAAGCATCCAAAAAATGCAGACATGAAACATATTCCCAAGAGCAAAATCTGTAACATTTTCTAAAGGAATATGTCAGTTATAATTTTCATCGCATTAGGCAGCATTACAACAGGACCACCTGCTTGAAAAAAAAATTAAAATAGTGTAATAAACTTACCAAAGAAAGTTTTTCAGGGTAAAAATATGAAGTACAACATGTAGTCTATAAAATAAGACAGTCTTAGAAATAAATTTTCAATTTAATCCTGTACACATATTTTAAATAACCAAACATCTTCACCTATTGCACAAGGCATGCACTGAGTAGCATGGGTTGCACCTTTACAAACAATTCACATATGTGAGCAATAAAATTAATCTTCACATTTTGCTAGGCACTCTGGCTCTCAGTAGCTAGTCATGCAGAAGACCTGATCCTGTAAATCCTGTCCATGTGAATGTCCATTCTGAAATATATTACTTCAGTAAGGCTCAGAAGAAATATTTCCAACAGGTTAGTTCTCACTGTCTCAAAAATGACAGTACGTATAGGTTCCCATTTATTTTTTGAAGAAAAATAAAAAATAATTTTTTTTTTACTACAAAACCAGCATAAGGCTATTTCTTTAAAATTCAGAAACAGATAGACTGAAATCAGCCTACTTGGTACAACTGCAGTACCAAAAAGGGAAAACTAAAGGTACATAGCAGCTGGCTGGTTCTCCCAATAAGGAATCTTTAAAGCACAGTAAAATGCATATACATTGCAGGGCTAACTGCATCTATGAGAACTGTTTCAATTATGCCCTACCAAAAACTGATCCCCAACCCACATCAAGTGCATATCCACCTTCAATAAAACATACTCCACCCACATAAAAAAGCAACATATGTAGAATGGAGACTAAGAAAGTCCCAAAGTAATAATTAAGCAATTTACCACTTTTAATGCGTTACACACACACACCCTCCCCCCCCCCCCCCCAATTAATTTTGCTCAGGTTTTATCTCTCTGGTTACTCCAACAGTGCAATGATGAAACCACTATGAATACAACTTATTTTGCCAAAACTTGTAATCCTTTCTCTGCACAGCCTTTTTATCCCATTTTATAACACTATGCAATGCACCCAAATTCTGAGAATATGAGTGGCCAGATAACTGTCTTCCTTGAGGAGGACATGGATCCTGCTGATTCACCCGGAACTGAAGTATAACACTGGTGTAAATCAGCTCCATTCTCTATCACATAATTAAACCAAAACCAAACCAACAAACTCCAAACATTTCTTCTGTTTCTTGAAAATTTGGGAGTCTTTCTGCTTTTAATGTGAAAATTTGACAGATCAACATAAAAGGCTCAGAGATTAGTACAGACAACTACACAGGAACATATGAGTTAAGTGTTTTGATTGAAGACTTCCGGGGGGAAAGAGCACAGCATGGGAATTCCTTGATTTATGACAGACTCGATAAAACCCCAGATTTTTTCCATGTCTGTTATCAGAAAGGCCTCATTTTGGAGGAATGCTTCATCCCCAGATTCCAAGAGATTCCTTTCTTGCATGTCTGATGCATCTGTTACCATCTTATAGAAAAAAATCCTGTCTATCCTGTCTCACTTTGTCCTTCTTGACCTCACTATTGAAAAGCAGAAAATCTTGCAGATCTTATTTCCATTATAGCAGAACTATGTTTTCCCCTCTCTACTTCCATAAGTTCTCTCTACTTCTCTACATAAGTTCAAATGCACTTTCTTTTTTTGTCTCCCTCCCCTGCCCCCCCCCCCTTTAAATCTCATAATTTCAGATGTATGAAGCCTGGTTTAAGATTTCTAGTACATGGATTATGACAGTGCTTCAATGTGACAATTACTTTGCTTCCCAATGCACCACAAAAAAAATACTGTTGCCTTGAGATAGCCAACAATTCTGCCTTGGTAGAAATAAAGCAGTGCCATGTAAGTCACCAAAACAGTTCTCACCTAAAAGACAGAAATGTAGGAGGAAGGGTTTACCTAACACATGTTCTGGGATGTTTTCCAAAAATCTTGTGTTTAGTGTGATACAGTTCCCTCTAAAGCCCTAGGGAGATCCTAGAAATATCCACATGAGGATAATGCATGAATGAAAAAGACCTACTAAAACCCTGTTCCAAACTACAGTTCATATCACTTTTTTTTCAACACATATCCACCGAAACTCCAGCACAGTGCATGGCACTACTGTCTCTCAGCACATTCTTACTGGATGACACTTGCTGTGAACATATGCAAAATCCATACCAGAAGGCTCATCTGTCACACATCTCTCATACACCAAGGATTGTTCTGCATTTTCTTTTATTATTCTTTAAAAAAAAATAAAATAAAAATAGTGCTGATGACAGGGCACTAGATATTATTCTTTGATATTTGATCTGATTGAATATGGCAATTGGTTACTCAGCTTTTTAGCTAATTGATACCGTTAGTGATAACTTTAACCAGTAACTGGAAATAGTTTGTCGACTGCTATTTGCAACCAAGGAGTTGAATTCCAGCTGCTGTCTTCCAGCTTTCATTCAGGTAAGGTTTTTCTTTGGGGTTTGGGTATTTTTGTTTGTTGTTTGGGTTTTTTTTGGTTTGGTTTGATTCTGGAGTGGGTTTTTTTCATCTTCAAAAACACACCAAATAAACCTACCAAAACCTACCAAACAAACCAAAACCCCATAAACACCTGACTGTCCAGTTATTTTCTAGATCTATCTGCTCCACAGCACATCCAGCTCAGCGTGACAGCAGTCAGGATCAAACCTTCCCTTCTGCACTGTTTGTTTCTTTGCAATTTCCTTCGGAATCAAATCTTTTGACTGCAACTCCTGGCTTGACCTACCAGTATGCTGGGTCAATCCAGCCATTACATCCAATACATAAATGAAACTTTCCCTGCTTTTGCAGTAGCCTCTTCAGAAGTCAAAATAAATCAGGCACACTTTGCATTATTTCTTGTTTTGACATAAGAACTTCCCCTTATTATAAATTCAATCCAGTCACAATCACTTTGTCCAGGCATGTTGTTCCTGCATTATGGAAGCAAACAATGTGAGTGGAAGAAGCGGTTCCACCAACAGCCCAATTCCTAAATTTAGTTTCCCTGTCTCTTTTCAGTCACAGCCTTTTGAGGGTATGCAGTGCTATCTCACAATGATTCTTCACACACACACCCCTTCAGTGTACTCAGGGAATCCTGATAGCTTTGTACCCAGGCAGTCCCCAAGCTCCACGGACAGAGGAGTTCTTCAGCCACACATTCAGGAGGTAAAAAACCTGCTCTGCAGATCTTCCCCCTGGGGAAAACTGGTGGAAGCAGCAGGTCTAGAGAAGCATAAAAATATTGCTTTGGCTTGAAAGTAATAGCTGTGCAACAGAAACCATAAGAGTTCCCTCTGTCCTCTCTTCCCCAACATAGAATTGGGGTGTCAGCTCCTACCCAGTCCAAAGTGGGGATTTTTCCCTCAGAGACACAGAGCTCAATTCCTATCCACTTTATGCTGCACATCATTTGCTACTGCAGAATATTTACTCCAAATAAAGCACACACAAAAAAAGCATATCACTGAGAAATTACAAAATACCCTTCCTTATTTAAATAATCCATTTCTAGCTGTATTCTAATAAATGATAATTTTAATCTCTACCTACCTTTAAGCAAACTGAAATGGGAATGTATAGAACTGAGCAGTCAGATTCATGTGTGAGTGCAATAAATTGAACAATAATGCATTATCCTGTCCCACAGTCCTGTCTGTATCTTTTTGCTGTTTATCACTGCTTATTTTCTAATATATTACTATTTAACTTTTTTTTTTATGGGGGGCAAAATTTCAAGTAAATAAACTTTCTAGTTTACTGTTTAAATAAAATGAAATGTAAATTTACAGAAATTCAATTTATCTGTTTTCAGATAAATCTAAATAACCTCTTCTCAAATCTTCATCTCTTTCAAAATGTTTAAATGTTCACAATGTTAAAAGGTTAATTCTGTATATGTAGCAAACGAACAGACATGACAACAATCTGCCTGATATCCAGTGTGACAACTATGTTTCTCACTCAGAATAACCAGTCTCTCAGAAGAGTAAAGTATATCACAGATTCTCTCAGTTTTCATTAGTACACTATCTCAATTTCTCCAGGGAAATTATCTTTGAACAACATATCACTCTGCTCTTGGAACCATCAAACTGACATTTGACAAAACTGTGGAAGGCTGGTAAGTTAAATTTAAAACTCTGTTAAACCTTGCCTTACACATCTCATTGAGCTTTAACCTCCCATGGAAACAATTAGCAACATCAGAGGCTGGTGGGAAACTTTCTATCACTGGTCAGTCTACTCTACATGGGAAAAATATTCATCTTCTCTCTCGGGCAGAAAACTTTGGGAATTATATAACCTGATGTTGCATAAATTAAAGGGGAAGAAAAGTTACTGTGTTTACTCTTGTGCTCAGAACATTTTTACTGTACAGGAAGACACACATGGGGGGGCGGGGGTGTGCCAATGTATTTTATTTTCTTGTTTGCCACCAGTAACAACAGCCCATATGTTATAAAAAAGATGCAGGATTTTTCTGATCATTCTATTTCCACATAAATACAGAAGAATAAAATGACAGCTAAGAACATATTGATTGGCAGAAATTAAAGAAATTAATAGATCTGTTTCTCAAATTAAGTTTTGACCTTAATGACGATTCAAGCTGCAAAAACTTAACACTTCACTGAAATCCCACAATAAACTGTAATCATATGCTACAACTTATCTGGGACTCTAGGGATGAAAGCTGGCAGAGTGATGACGACAGTTTGCTTCAGCGAGGTCAGCTGTTTTTTTAGGTCAATAAAACATAACAGAAATTGCACCTCCAACTGCTGAACAAATGTTTCTGCATACTAATCATTGAATTCCAGTGAAATCAACCATAATGACAACCGTCTAGCATAATACCCTTCTTCAAGCTCTCTCTGGCTCAAGAAATTTTCAATCAATGTTGAGTACGTTCCTATAGAAATGTCACAGTTGTCACATTCAGGCAATAATTTTATCATAGTCAAGTCCAGAGTAAAGACATTTACTTAATTTTGAGAAGAAAGAATGATTCAGAAAATTATATTTTTATTATTCATGTGTACTGACTATCCATTCAAGCATATTAAAATGTGGTTTTAGTACACAGACAATAAAAGGAAAGTGTTCATCTGATTCCTTACTGCAATCAATAAGCCTCAGATTTCAGAAAAACAGTTTTCCAGCTAGAACGTAACTTGTGATTGTGATGTATGTTAAAGCACATCAGGGGAAAACTAGTCTTCTCTCGTCCATCTTTTTATAATGAGTCATCTTTTGCCATTCTGGTCAAAGGCATCCACATCAGAAACTACTCTGACACATCTGAACCACAAAAAGTGAATTGTCTTGGGTTTGAGACTGAGATACCAAAACTGCCCCAAACTGTGAAGCTCAGCTTCTATATGAACACAAAACAGTATTTTGCAAATGAATACACTGACATGAAAACTCTTCAGATCTGAACACATTACAAAGGCAGGTTGGACATTTGCCATGATTCTAGTCAAAAAGTGCTGCATGGCAACCCAATAACTGCAATTACATCTGCAAATGCAGAACTTCACTACCTCAAACCCACCTGCAATGTCTTTGCCGTATACATCCTCCTTTGTGCTTCAGCCCGATTATGAAGAAGTAAAAACTTTCTACCATAATAACAACTGAAACCAAGGTCTGTTCCTGCCTAAGCAAGTTCCTTCAGCACAGGAACAAAACTTTGTGCAAGTGTCAATCACCAAGTTCAGACACTGAAAGGAGATGTTCTTAAGAGCATAGAACTGTCTTAAATACCTGCCAAAGGGAAACAAACAAACCAAAAAACCCCCACACTTTGAAACAAATGATGAAAGAAAAAAGCAGAACATGTAAGTCCAAACAGTATCAAGTTGTTAGATGCTCAAGTACCAAGCAGATTTTTTTAAAGCTTCACTAATTTACATTTTACAGCCATTTAGAAGCATGAGAAAGTAAAATTCACTTCAAGGCCTACAAAGAGAAAAAATATTGACTAGATAATTTTTACTTTCAACAAGCACCAAAAGATGTGCAATACTGCTTGGTAAAATGATAAAATTAATCAAAACCTGCACCCAAGCATAGACACGAGCCAAACTAATGTAAAACCTGCAAGGAAGACAATCATGAATCTGACTATGTGATGCTATATACAAACACAGCAGATAAAACACACATACACCCCCCTCACAGTCATGTGCCAGTCTAGAATCTAGTCAGCACAAACATCACAAAGTTCCTAAATCAGAAGCTGAAGCACTCCAACTCATCCTATTATGTTAGCAATAACAGTAAAGTGGTGATAGTAAAATATTCTGAAAGACTCTCTGATCTTCAGCATAAATCTCCTTGTATACTCATCATTATTGGATTGGGTTATCTACCAAAAAGTTATACCCAATGTTGAACTCACTAAACAAAGATAATGAAAGTAAAATTGAAAGAAGAAAAAAATCTTCACACAAAACAACATATTAATTTAATATGTTGGTAATAAACATTTTTTTCTTTTGACGAAAGCAAAAGTTTCTGATCGAGAAGTGGAATGACCAAAAACTTCTCAACATGGACAAAGCAGAATAAAAACAAAACCAGGAAAAAGACAAACAGAAGCTAATAGTATGGAATCAAAGTTGGCAAATAAATGAAGCATCAATAAGAACCTTCATTTTGGAAGGAGCAATTAAATAGGAGAGCAGAAAATACTAACCTTGAAGTCAAGCTGGTTGGAGTAGGGATGAAAGCAGCAGTTTGGAGAAAAACAGATAGGGAGGAAGACAGCAAAAAGGAATAAAGGGAGGAACACATTAGTTCTTTAAAAATAGAACAAGCAGATGCTATATCAGCAGATTGTATTCAAACAAAAGGAAAGGGAAAGGAAAGCAAGAAGTAAAATAAAATTTCTGTAGCTGTATCCTTGATGTGCACCGAATAAAACAGAAATTTTAAAGTAAAATGACACCTTGTCATTTGTGGATTGTAGAAAACCATCCTTAGTTACAACCATCCAAATACATGCACACACTGAATGGAACAAATAAATTAGGTGGATATTGGTAGCATTTGCTGCCACACAAATATCTCATCATATACCATGAAGACATCTTTTGAACTAATATAGGTTTGATGACCCACATTCATCAAGACTTCCCATGAAAGCCAGAGCAGCTAAACAATTTGGCAGTTTGTCCAAAGATATCATTTAGAAGTTCACAAAGCACTGCACATGAATCAAAGACAGATTTACCTCCACAGGAAATACAGCCCCTTCCACACTGACAGCAATTTTTTTCCTCAGTCTGACAAATAAGGTTAATACATCATCACTGAAAACACGCTGATGTTTGATAATGTGTTGCTTAAAAAAATACTTAACATGCTCTTTCAATTAAAGACAAGGATGTAGGTAACATGCTAATCCTGCTCTATCTCTTATTATTAGCCTCTGGCCAAACTCCTTTTGTGTCCCTGGGCATGACTAAAATTAAAAGACCACTGTGTTCTGAATTGTGTTTTGCAGCTTGATAGGCAGTCTGGTCTCTCCAGTAAGGGCACTCAAAGCAATGGACAACATGCAATTTTTAAATATTGCTCTGCCTAAGAAAGAAATTACTACTCAAATTCTTTTCCTTTACTACTTCTCTACACTACCTTCCTGCATGGACTCTGTCATCACATTTAATGAGGTTCCAGAGAACAGCTGGAACAATCTTTCCAGTGTCAGGATCCATGAGCAAAGGCAGCCTCATCACACTTTTTGATCCCTGGTTTTCACACACACCTCTAAAGAAAAGCATCCTTTTTCCCCTCCAGTCAGCCTGATTTAATCCAAAGGGCACAATGCAGACAAGTGGATACCCACACTGCATTCAGAGCTCTCAGTTATAGGAAAGGAAGCCACTCAGTATAAGCAGTGTGTTTGCATAGATATTTATAGAATGTTAAGTAAGATAAAGTTAACACTGTAGTGGCATGCACACAGGTTGCTAACAACAAACTATTCTTGTAAGAGCACAAGACTGCGAGGAATAATCTGGTTCTGAGGACTGAACTCCAGCACACAACTGTGGGTAGCCCCACATCATAATCAGGTTTATAAACTTATCAAGCTGCATCTTAAAACCACTTTTTTTTTTCATTCCTTTTGTTTCTTTTAGAAAGTTGTTCCAGAGCATTTATTCCTCTGAGATTTTGAGAAGTTTTTGTTCCTTCCTTTCTTCCTCCTTTCAGCCCACATTTATTATTAGATAATTTATATCCATTGAATTATGTGTCAACACTCCTTTCCTTAATCACTCTTCTTTCACCATGGTGCATGCCCCTTCACATATTTATAGAGAACAAGCATCCCTACTGAGCCTTTGTTTTGCCAGAAAAACAAACCCCTGTTGTTTAGACTCCTCCAGTGACCTGAGCACTCCGTTCCCTGAATTACCCTCCCAGCCCTTCTCTGCACCTGTTTCCAGTTTTAACTCAGCCTTCTCAAACATGACTGATGAGAAGTACACAACACTGTCCTGGCTAGAGCTTGATGACATTAATACCTTCTTAGACTTACTGGAAACACTTATTCTGACAGATCAAGATTCACACCTCATTATTTAGAGCTCTGCTTCATTATTTAGATGGCTCATGCTGCCACTGCCATATGCAAATTCACCCAGTCTTCCTAAACTGTCTCAAGGATTATCCTTAGCTTACAGCAAGTCTTACTGATCTGAACTTCAGGACCATGTATTTTGTACCACTGTATTTTACTTAATTTCATGATTCAGACTCCCTAGCGTATTTCATCACTATACTCTTCATTCCAACACTATAAATGAAAGTTTTAAACAATATACTCTTTCAATCCTGACAATTCCTTTCTAGTTGTGGTTACCTTCCTTTGGCTATTAAAATTTAAGATAATCACCATTTTATATAATTTATGTAACAAAACCAAAAACATACCAACAAAAAGCCCCAAATTCATAACATTTCTTTCATCAACACAACCAAAGAAAAACTTGAAGCTACATTTACTGAAAGTACATTATGCAGAGATACATCTCATTTAATTTTAACCTGCTATCAGACAAAAAAAAACAGATAAATCACGAAAGGTTTAATAAAAGTTAGCAAAAAGCTTTAGTATAGGAGGAGGAATTGGTTATCCTATGTAGCAATAAGACATCGTAAAATACAAAATTAACATATAGGGAATAATTTAAGGAATAGACCAATGTTTGTATATATGAGGAGTAGTATGAGTCATGAATCTTAAGTGAAGCAACCCAGAAGTGTCATAATTGCTGAAGAAAGAGAATTGCATTAAAAAGGAAAAAAAAAAACCAAACCCCAGTCACACGAAATCTTCAGGATTATCAAGAAGGTTCAACTGTCAAATAGCCTATACTTATATTTTTAATTGCTCTATCTTGAAGCAGACATTTCCACCCTTGAGTATTTGAAAATTTCTGTGTCAATGCTTCCTGATAAATAGAACATTAGTATTCAGCATCTTGTTTTATTATTTGAATTTCTAAATAACTTTATTACAAACATCTTTTTCTTTTAAACTGTTTTATACAAGTACACCTTATTGTGCTGTGAATTTAAATGTCACATTTATGTGAAGGTAATAAACACTATGAAGAAAAAACATCTTTCAATACTCCAGATTATAAGGCTCCCAATTGTGTTTTTATCAATTTTCAAAATTTTTGGGTTTGCAAATATCTTGCAAAGTACAAATATTGGCACAGGAGTGCACGTGGATCCCAGAAAGCTATTAACCAATAAATACATTTCAAAAGAACATTAATTTTTCTACAAAACCCCAGAGAAGCCTTTGCATATGCAATTCAGGGAGATGCTGAAGATAAGCTGTTTCCAAGAAATAAAAATAAAATA
>VXBZ01002761.1:1328522-1372174 GCA_013399135.1 Heliornis fulica
CAAAAGCAATTTAATGCATCAATTTGAATAAAACCATGTTATAAAACATAGAACTTCTATGTTTTCCTTTAAATACTTCCATCCTCTACCTGCTGAGCAGAAATACCAAATCGCTGAGATAAACTACGTGTTCTTTTGCTTAATTCTCACAAACACGTTTGCCAATAAAGTAAAAAAAAAGCCAAAATAAAACCTAGCTGTAGTTTCCATTTTGGAAGCAGATTTTCTTTTTTAACCAGGAAGTACACCGTTTCTTGGACAAGCATTTTAATTTCTTCCCATATTACAAACATTTTAGTCTATATATTTATACCGCAGTATAAATTTGTATACGTAAAAATTGCTGGTTTGATAATTTCTTTCTGCCCTTTTACTTTCCCTCCTATGTCCTGCTCCCAGTTCATCTATTTGCAGCAGTTTCTCCAAATTCTCTTATATAGATAACTGAAGATAATTTCTGAGGCTCATTACTAGCTTCAGAACAAATCTTTTAAGAAAAAATTGTATTTGTTGTATTTTTATAGCAAAAAGTATTTGATGCAAGCATCAGCAAATAGCATAAGATGGGTTGATTTTAGATTTACTCCAGAAGAGTAAATAAGCTCATTTTTTCGAAATGAGGGGATGATATGCTGATTTTTGTTTTTCTGATTGTTGTCATTTGTTTTAAGACGGAACTTACCTTTTTCAACTGTGCTTCCAACTTACTACACTCTTCTTTCTTTTGTTCTATGGCTATTTCTAAAGACTTAAGTTTGGAGTCTCTTTTCAGCCCTGCTGATGCCAATGAAGATGCATGTTCTTTGAGATCGATTAAACTAGACTGAAAAATGACCAAGAGTAAAATGTTAATTCCTAGTCACCAGGACACTAACTTATCGCCAATTTAGTAATCCCTTGGATCCTGCTCCCCCTCCCCATCCCCAAAAGAGTTCATTGATAACAAAAGACACCATTTTGAGAATACAACCAATTGGAACCACAGGAGCTGGCATGCAGTGAAACACAAAGACATTCATAATAGGTGAGTTGACAATATTCTGCAGGTACAGTTACTTTGAAGTATATTGCTCTGACAAACAAAAACAGGAGCAACAATGGAATATTAGAGCACTGGTGTTTTGTGTAAAGGAAAAAGTAGAGATAATCACACACAACTACACCACAACTGAAGCAATATTTCACGTAGGAAAGTGAGGACTATGAAGAATGCTTAAGAAAATATCCATTCAGAAGCTGACCAGTGGCAGAATTACTTAAAACAATTCAAGTGTAATCCTAAGGCACTTACTTTCATGATGACATAGATAGAAGAACACAGATTTTACTGAAAAGTCTTACCTCTTTTTCTGTCAACTCAGCTTGTAAAGCATTAACTTTCTCTTTCAGGTCTTTGTTTTCTTTCTTATAAGATTCAATTTCTTCAAGTCTTTCTCTGTCATCTCGCTCCCTTTGCTCCTTCAAGCGCTCAATTATTCTTTCCTAACAAGGGAAAGAATTGCAAAATGGAAAGGTTGGGAATCATTTTAAGACAAGACAAAAGAACATTTCTTCACATGAAGTAGCACGTAGAAAAAATATACCTTCAAAAGTACAGGACGACTGAGTTAATGGCATTATGGTCAACACAAGACACTCCCAATTTCCAAAGCATCAAATCACAGTTTTAAATACTTGTAAGAGTAACACAGAACAGAAACTTCACTAAATAGCTATACTGATATTAATATTTTTAGTCTTTTGATAGATATGGGAAGTTATTCATCTCAGTAATGTATTTCCTGTATTCATAAGTGACTGAGTCTTGAAGTTCAACACAGAGAGACCAGGGATGATTAAATTAGTTTGAATTTGTGTTTTTTTCAATTTAGGGTAAAATAAAATAAGTAATTGGATTGCATTTGAATTCAGAATAGATCCATTGAAGTTGGGTATCAAGGGAAATACAAGTATTATTTTGGAAGCGGTAGTCAAGGGGGCAGTGGAAGCAACATCATTTAGGAAAGTTAAACCAACACAGGACAAAACTATATCCGAAGTTCTACACTCCAGTAGTGCAGCTCAGGTAGAACTATCAGCATGCTCATAGGTCCTATTCACATCCTCTTACAATTTTGCCTGAAGTCTCCACGAAGGAGTTAGATTGGGGTCAATACTTATATTCTCTTTCATATTGCTGAACAAGACAGATGGAAGCCTAGTATTATTAAAATGAGAGAAAAATCTTGTGGTTACTCCCTTCATCCATAACTCCTTATACTGACACATATATAAAAACACACTCTGGACATATATAGAAACATCTATGTACACCACACATAAAGTTTACCTTTGGTGACACCAATATACTCTCAGCTACAGTTATTGTATCTCAACAATGCACACAGCTGTATATCCCATTCTGATTTGTAATATACTTATTCATCATTTCATCATTATGATGACAGAAAAAAAATAATTGATTTTCAAAGTTAGTATAAGTAGTAACAGCACCTCTAAGAAACATATATTTTTCAGACAATCCCGGTTCTTCATTCACTTCCTCTGTACACTGGGTATGTTGTTCCTCCAAGACCTAGAGGAACTTTTGGAGATTGCTTCTGTGCTTTTTAAAGCTGAAAGCCTATTTTGCAAAAACCCAACTGTGAACACTTATATGCCTAAAGAAGAGCTTTAACTCAAGGCTTTGATTTTCATCCCTGCTGTCTCCAACCTCAGAAATTAATCAAAATGCAGCTGCAGAAGATCCTGAGCAGCTGGATTGGACTACATCTCCAGAGGTCTTTTCCAGTCTCATTGGTTCCATGAGATAGGTAGAGACATTTTCTAGATTCTGTACCTCAAATACGTGCTGTTTCTCTTGGACTCAGTTGCTCTCCCTCCATTTTCACAGTTCATCTCTTTCTAATACTCAACTAAGCAGAATGGTTTAATAACCATTCAAAATTCACCATGTTGTATTCAGACTTAGTTTTATACCAACCCCTTTTTGAAGATTCATTTGCATAAATATTTTTTCCTTCTGTAACAAGTTAAACATAACACTATTTCATCTCATTAATGAACAGCATAAATTTTCTCTCAGTCAATCACAAAAGAAGACTAATTTATTTGTCAGCTGCATAATGCTAACTGTCAAAAATATGTTAAAAGGCCCTAATATACCATGTTTTACCTGATTAACAGCTAACTTGCAGAAATCCTAACAATGTGTTCTTGTTTCAGCCTTATTTGTATTGGCAAGCTTTCCTCATGCACTAATCTAGGACCTCACAGGTCTAATCTATTTGCACTTTATCACAGAAGCAGGAACTGAATTGCCGCAGCATATAGCCCTACTATCAGACATACTCAGCTGCTTATCTGCTGTGCGCTGCTGCAGTAGGACCAACTTTATAAATATCAGCTTCATGAAAGCAACCTCTTGAGCTGCTTTGGGCCAGTCCAAGAGCTGAGATATTCTTTGAAAAGTTTCTTGTTAAAACATCAAGGAAACTGATAGCAGTTTTACATATTTGGATTTTCAAATTTATGGTTTTTTAATTAGAGTGAAGTTACTTTTTGTTTATTGCCATGTATCCTTTACAGTTGCTAAAAATTTTCAGTACAGGAGAAGCCCCAAACTTTGAGGTAAGGAACAGAATGAGCACCTTTTCAAAGTGACTAAAGTTGTGCTAATTTATTTCTGATTCCTGACAAGAGAACAAATTATATCACCAATCTTGCCAAAAATATACAAAGATTAAAAAGATTCTATTTGAGTAAATCTTGATCCTGTCTTCTGATATCTACAGTAATTTCTCATTTCCTAATCACTAAACACGAAAGGAAAAGAAAATCAATAATTGGAAAAATTTCTTTTCAATAAGGAGCCATTATTTTTCAATCCAAAGCCAAAATCTCAATCAGAGTATCTTCAAGAACAATGCAGAAGAAGGAAATGTTCAAACTATTGATTCATGGACTTCAAAAAATAGTTTCATAATTTAATCATACCAAATGATCATGTCTAATTATATTTTTCTTCCCATAAAAACTAAGAAAAGCAATAAATTCTATTTTACTTAATTGTGGTTAACTAAACTAATATAAATAAAATTAATTTCTATTTGAAATGGCTTCTCATGAGGCTCTTGGAATATTTTTTTAATTGAAATTCTAAAAGAAAAAATATTGGATTTACCTAATCTCAGGGTATAAAAGAAGATTATATAGCTGCAAACTAGGCCTGATGTAATTCCTAAGGGGGAAGAGAGATGTATTTCCATGGAAACCAGGTATTCCTGATAATCCTTTATTAACAACATGAAAATTTAAATTGATAAAAGTACATATATAGATGCACTTGTTAATAAGAATCAGTAAGGACTCTTTGTTTTGTCCCATTTGGACACAAATCTCTTCCACATTTCTACTAGTATTTGCAGTGGGAAAAGTGAACAACTGTTGATAAAGTCTGCAGGTCTTTGGAATGCTACTGCAGACAGAAATAGGGATAAGAAAGGTTACTCACTGAGAGCAGCTTGAATGAGCTGGACAGCTGGACACAAATAGGAATAAGACACATATGTAAACACAAACAATTAAGGTATTTAGCTGCCAGAGGTCAGAAGAAAGCTGAGCATAATAGTTCACTTGGAACTTCTACTGGCTTCTTTCAATGTCTATGTTCCAGAGACAACAATTAAGATTCAGAATGCTACACTTGAAAGTGTGGCCTTCAAGAAACTTTCAATGGGAAAGAAGTTGTGTATGAGTTATTTGTAGAATAAACAATAAAAACCATTCAGAGAGATACTTTTACCTTGGAAAACTCCTCCTTATTATGTCAATGCTCTAAGATTCAGTACCCTCTTTCTCAAGGACTCAATTTTATTCTGCAGTGTTGCTTTTCTCTTTTTCTTTTACCTAATATTCTAATCATTCCCCAGCTGTAAAGAATTTCCCAGTAGCACATAGTGACTGGTCACACATTTTAAAAAAAGTAATTCCATCAGAATCATTAATTTTTATGGCATGGTTTTCTCAGAAGCAAATTTATGAATGAACTTAATTAACTTAAAGACAGGGCAATATTTTAAGTCTTTTAGAACTGGTGTTACAAAGTTTATCATCAACGTTGATACCTAGACTGGCAGCCACTACAAATCACACAGTGTAGGAAATATACAGCTATGTGTCCTTTCAGAAACTGGACAAATACTAATGAATTAATAATTGAAATAACCTTACAAATCTCAAAATACAGAAAAATAGTCATAGGAAAATAACACAAATTCAATCAAATGAAATATATTGCTAAAACTTCAAGACATGTTCCTATTCTTACATGGACACTAATTTCCATAATGTTTTGAGCATTAATATTAAGATAATTGACAATTTATAGAGCTTATTTGTGGACAAAAAGCTATTATTTTATAATTATGTGTGTCTTTTCCTAGGTTTAACAACATAGTATTTCTGAAGTAATATAGAACAATATCACCTACACCCAGATTTCTTCTCTTTATATGCTGCCACCTTTTATAAGTAACCATCACTCCATAACATGATTGAAACAGTCACCAGACACCACAGCACAACTCAGCTTCATGTCACCTCTCAAAAGCATTGCCTTAATCAGCTGCACAAAACCAGAAATCTCTGTGGCTGAGGAAACCATCCCATAGTACTCATTTTATCTTGGAGTAATTGTGTCTGCTCTTCTCAGCTGATTATATGGAAGCAAAGTGACTACTTTGTGCAGAAATTAAACATAGGGTGCTCATGTGAGATCTAATCTTGACTTAAAATCTTGAT
Organism: Heliornis fulica; assembly: GCA_013399135.1. Taxonomy (NCBI): domain Eukaryota; kingdom Metazoa; phylum Chordata; class Aves; order Gruiformes; family Heliornithidae; genus Heliornis; species Heliornis fulica. The sequence goes on from VXBZ01002761.1 coordinate 1,334,325, forward strand.
TTTTAACCAAGATTTTCCACTTGGAGAAAACACTAATTACACTGACTTTTTTTTTTTTTTAATATCTGGTCATATATTTCCAGACAATTCCAAATGAAGTACACATGAATTGCAAAAACAGATTTCAGAGAAGTACCTAAGTTTAATCTAAATTTTCCAAAACATTAAAACTGGCATCATTTATCAGACTTTGAACCTGTATTACAACAATCAAATTAAGCTTGACACAAAATTTCCATACCCTCAGGGTCTCTGGTGTTGTCCCATTTCAAGTTTTCATACACGCGAGGAAATTCTATAGCACAGATTTTAAACAAAACCTGGGACAAATCCTCACCGTGATACTAAAAACTGATGTGTCCTGAGTAATAACTTTACTCTTTTCTGATGGATACAAAATGTCTTTGAAATTATACAAAGTTTCACATTTATTTGTTTGTTTACATTTATTTAAACAGGTTTTAGGCACTGGTACAAAATAACTTGAAAATAGGTAACTGCCACTCATTACTTTGGGTTAGGTGTTAAACCAGTACTACTTAAACTTTTGCATTTCTGGTAGTGAGATCCCAACTGTAGATGTTGTATATACATGCAACTTCAGTACCTCCACACTTGCTGCTGCTACTATCAATCCTGAAATACTGTCATTAATTCAGCAGAGAAATACATCACATTTGAAGACAGATTGCAACTTAGCATTCTAGGTGTTTGCACCAACACCACACTGGCATTTTAAGCCAAATTAAAGGCATTCTTAAAAAGGAAAAAAATGAAAATAAGTAATTCTTCACTCTTTAAGAGATACAGTTAACATTATAAACTAATTGCAGGAAACCAATAGTTCTAACAGCAAGCCAAGGTAACGGTACAGTCAATTGCTTTTGGCTCTCAACAGACAAAAGACTAAGATAATCAAGATCACAAACCAATAAAAATACCAAAAACTCTACCTTCTTTAAAACAGGTGTCCATGCCTTTCAGTTCTTTCAGGGAACAACCACTGATCTCAGTGACTAAAGGAAAATCTTCCCATGTCCTGGGCCACTTCCCGTGTCCTCATTTAAAAGGACATGTTTCTTTACCTCAGAGTTCTGCTTTCCGTTCATCAGCAAGGAACTCCTTGCTCATCCTATCAGAACAGAGTTTCTTCCTTTCCTGACAAGGACTGTAGTCTTTGTTACAGGCACCAAATCAACTTTAAAAGGCATTTCTAGACACACTTCAACACCAACAAGAGCAGCACAGAGTGCAATTTCATGAAAACATTACCTTCTCTGACAGAGCCTCTTCTAAAGTTGCTAGGGCTGTGTCTGTGTTACTAGAATCCGTCTGTAACGACTTCACTCTGTCTTTTAGATTAGTTAGCTGTTTGTCTTTGTCCCTAAGTTGCTCCTGGAGATTTTCAATCTGAAAATAAAAACAGATTATAACATTCATCAACCTTGTCTTAACATTTAAAGAGGGACTTGGGTGCTAAATCAATTGAACATATACATATCACATAAATGATATATGTTGCAGAATACTGCCGTGGTATATCATCAAGTTTTTAACTTCTATCCTTTCTATCTTGTTTTCTTTTGCTGAAAAGTATCGTTTTCTAATAAATTATAAGAAAAATCTCAGTGCACTCAGGTATCTTGTTATTTAAATATTTTATGAAATTAATTGCTTTAGTCTAAGATACTGTATTACCTCAGAAAATCAAAGCATGTGTGAGGATAAAGGCAGAGACAAGGCAAGTTCATTGAACCATAAAGTGTGGAAGAAGAAAGACAACAACCTACCTATCTATAAACCTATTCTTCCATGATGCTCTGCTGTAAAGCAAATTCACTTGAACAGGGATCATGTTGTTTCAAAAAGTCTAACCCAGAAACATAAAAAACCTCCCAAACAAACAAAAACCCAAGCAACCCAAAGGCCACCATTTCCAATCCTTTTTCTTTCTTCTCTATGAAGATTTTAAGGTCTATATTGGACATTAAAACTATTGTAAATAGGTCTAGTTTTTCCTCTAGCAAGTATTTAAACATACTGCTAAGGTAACTATAAACATACTGATTTGTTAAACATCCTGATTTATGGGGGTTAAGTCAGAAAGGTTTGGCATAAAAAATTATCATGTGGGTTTTGGAAACAAATCTGAATAGCAGCACTTGGTTTCTGATTGCCATAGCAATCACTTGCTATGGCTGTAAGGCACTACAACCTTCTGGACAGGTGTAAAGCTTTAGTCACTCCCTGTCAGAAGAATCAACCTCCCTTCATCCTACACACCTAGTGCCACTCACTATTACGACACTGGCATAAAACCAAAATTTGTTCTATAGTACTTCACACAAGTAAATAACAAGAAAATTATCTAGTCTATTACTTTAGTATGCCACTTCATATAACACAACTAAATATGCCTAAATCCATAAAGTATCTTTTATGCAAAACTATTTTAAAATAATGCTGTTAAAATTAGACGAATTATTACTGTCAAGAGAGATTCAAATCCCTACTTTCAGCAGTGAATTTACACTCTGGATCATGTTCTGTTGCTACTGAAAGGAATGAAGTTTTGCTGTTCATGTTTTTAAGTAATGCAATTTTTCTCATAGGCAATATTATTTCTATTTAAAGCAATCCAGAATTTAAGACAATTGGGATCCTTCATAGTTACCGCTGAATTGTATGTAAAGATTCTGTACCAAACCCAAAGGTGAATTAGAATCATGCACAGTCCCCCAAAGATAACAGTCATCTCAATGAAAAATTGGTCTCTGTATGCAAAAATGCATCACCATAATCAAATACACTTGAATTTGGAGGATACTTTGGTATCCACCTACTGCATTATACATGTAGGAGGAAAAGCCTGAAGTTAAGTTTTGACTTCATTGACATCTATAACAAATCAGTGCACAGACTGTCTAAAGTTTGATTAAATAAATTTAAAATGTAGAATTACTTAGATAAAAATTTAAAGTAGAATAAAACTTTAAAGTAAGTTTGGAGGAGAACTGTAAAATCATTATAATAGTATGTTGAATACAAGTATTATTTTGGGCTTTTTATCCTTTCTTGTCTACATTACTTTGGTATGTAAGATTACTGCTACAGGCAAAAATTCCACTTGCTCTGTAACCAATAAAATACTTAGGTGTATACATAAAAAAAGGTTTTAGGGAAGATCTGACAGAATGGTTCACTCTTGCAAATGACCTCTCGCAATATATTTCTTCGTGTGTACATTTTATACAGATACAGAAATAAGATACATGTGTTAATGAGTTAAGAACTTTTTATTTTATTGCATGTGCATTAGTCACATCTAAAATTACATTAACTGGCATTCAGAGGACTGCACACTACATTTCTTTCTTCGCTTTCATCCAAGTATTAATGATTCCAACAACTACCTCATGACACCCTGTGGAATACTTAAGCAATTGCACATTTCAGCTTCAGCAAAATAAATTCTCTAGCAAAAAGGAAATAAAACAGGAGAGTGAATATTGATTACATGTTCTTTGAGACAAAGTTAAGATCTGGTCCTTCATTATCATCAGCTTGACCTACCAATTCTAGGCACCCTAAATTAAAGTACTTATTTCCTATGCAGAGTGCTTATCTGAATTCCACAGCATTTACACGATTTCCTTCCTCTTAAAACTAATTTAAAATATGATCCAACCCTTAACCAAGAAAACATGTTCTAAAATTATTCAGCATTAACAAAATTCTTTCCTTAGAGGTAAAAAGAACAGGCAGCAAATTAAAAACATCCCCACTGAATCACAACTGCTTTAAAATAAGTCATTCAATGCATAGTCCATAGATAAAATAAAAGGATCTGATTATTCTTCTATTTGTGCTACATAAATCTGAAAGAAACACTTTGGTGGCAACTGGACCACACTGAGGTATGTGAAAGTAGAATCAGTGGCACCGAGTGTTTGCTTGTTGGGATGGGCACTGGATTAGCCAAGAGCTGCTAATGCAGAGAAGATTTTATGGCCAGTTAATGTCAAAGCGTTTTCTTTCAAAAAGATTACAGGAGACAAAGAGATTGAGCAGTCTCACACACTAAAATCTTGGAACACAAGATATTATTTAGTTGTTCCAGGGTATTTTAAAACCCAGAGAGAACAATAAACCCTCTGGTAACTTCTGTCATTCCCCAACATATATTTGAGTACAAGCATGTATGTAAGGATACAATATTATAGCTGAATAATGACTTTGAGTGTGAATTCAATTTATGATGGGGACTGCTAAGACTTTCTTAATCCTCAAGCACTTATATTTTCATCTGATTGGAAATTAGTTACTGTGTGGTTTTGTCAACATGCAATTTTTACCTCTGTAAATTTATCTGTCACTGTGCCATGGGCTATATAGAAACTGCTGTGTTCTTTCTGTATTTCAGAAAGCATGTATGTTCCCAGAGCTTAAGACAGACTTTATTCCTTTAAAAAAACCCAATACCCTCACAGATAAATGTCTACTCTATGAGGCACCCTGTCAATAAATTGCAAGTGCTAATCTTGTCACTTTTTGGCGACAGTCTCAGGAATGCTTCTTAAGTACCCAAGGGATTAAATTAAAGCTCACCCACAGACAGGCTTTAAAATTCTACAGTAACCCAAGTTCTCAAAAGAAAATTACTTTCATTATCAAAATTAGGGTACTGTACTACTGAATTTTCAAGAAAATTATATAATCAAAGAAAATGTTCCATGCTGTATAACAATTTGTCTTTAAAGATACACATTACGGTGTAAGAGAGTTCAAGACAATGTAAGAGAGAATTTATCAGATTTCCTAGGCCATAGAGATACTTTAATTTAGCTCCATATAGCTTCCTCTCTGTTCTGTATTTGAGTTTTAAATTACTCAGACAACTATTTTCTAACACTAGGTTTTTTTTTAATCCTAAACCTAATTTTATTCTAAATCTCTCTAGGCAGAACTCTGAGATTTGTTTCATGTTAAAACACAGATCGTTTCAATAACTAGATCACTAATATTAGTTTAATTTAAATTTATTGTAAATTTAAAATTCAAACAGGGAAGGAAACAGAACTTCTGTATATATATAATTTTCATTATTTATTAAAAAAAATCCAAAACTAACCTTACTATTCTAAGAAAACTAATTCTACCGAACAATTCCCCAAATCATGTTATGTTTTACCTTAAACAGTTAAAGGGCTTATGAGAAAAAAGACACTTAATAAACAAGAGCATTCAACCAACATGAGCATTAACTGTGACTACTTTAAACCTTAGTACTCATTCACAGACTTCAGCTGATGCCTCATGGAGACAGATAACAAAAGACAAAACTTCATAAACTATTAAAAAGAGAAACAAACAGCTAGGTATATTTCAAATGAAAGTACTCTGAATGTCTACTTACACACAATTTATATTTAATAGTAAGACTCACAATAAATGTTCTGTCCCATACGGTTCCTTTCAGAAACATCTCAGTGAATAGCAGGACATGAAACCACCTTCGGAAGTCACTCAGTAGAACAGATATATCTACAGATGTCCTGACATTCCTGTTCATGTGTGCACAGTTCAAATTTTTTTCCTGAAACAATTATCTCTAACATGGCTATAAAAGCATTACTACCTGAGAACTCAATATACAGGTATAGTTTCTGGAAAGCACTACATATATTTAGCCAAAAACTTAACAAATTATGTACAGTTATCAAATATGAAGTCAAAGTATTTTAAAATTAACAAGCTTTACAGGAGCTATTTCAATTTCAAGAAGGAGATGCTGTGGCTCCAGAGCTATCTACTAATATTCATGATATGACCCAAATACATTTTTCAGTTTAAGTAGGATTTCAATTAACCAAATGAGTTCATTGAAGGGCAACTTCTGGTTCAACGGTCTCAATTTACTAAAAAATTGTCTTTTGTTTCAAAAGACAATAGTCCCAAGACTGCTTCATCATTCAGTACCACTAACTTTCCCTTTGGTTTTCTTCCTTGTAAGGATGAGACAGACAAGCAATAATTAGGAATACTTTTTTCAAAAGTCAAAACGCATATATATTTTTTTATTAAAATAAATTTTATATTAAAACATAGTATAACACTTTAAAATACTGTAAAATGGGGGTTTGCTGCTTACAACTAAATATATTTATTGAAGTGTAAGATTTGCACTAATCTTTGACTTGACAAAAACAACTGGAAAAAAAACTTGCTAATCTTATTATTACATGATCAAATACTCTTGGAGTTCATAAGCAGTCCCAATAGCTATCAAAACACTAAATTATTTCTCAATAAAGTTTCTTGCTCATAGTTGCCTATAGCACCATATGTTCTCAATTTCAAACATTTTCAGAGTGCCTTCCTATTACTACCTTCCAAACTGGAGTAATACAGCAAAATTATACTTACTTCAGATTACAGTTTACCTTGTGGTTCAATAATCTCTTTTAGCTTTATATTATTTGCTTACTTGGCCCCATAACTGTTTCTTAAACATAGAGATTTCAGATGACCCAAAACATAGGACCAGCTCAATCCTACATTCTCACTGTGACAGGGGATGACTAAATCAGATGTGGTAAAGGTATTTGTAAAGCTGTCCATAAATCTTACATAATGCTTTAGGTTATGTAGAACAATGTTTCCAACCGCGGGTATGGTGTGCGCCTGAGGAGAAAGCACTCTCCAAACCAAGGGATCTGTAAAGTTTACACAAAAGAGGGCAGGTCTGCTGAATAGGTTTTACTTCAAACTTCCTTCAGGACTACAAAGTATCAAAGTGCAGCTGCACAGCAACTGTCACAAAGGAGCTAATGAAGCAAATGCTGCTTCAGATATCAGCCCTCACGTTAACCTGGTGACAAGAGCAATAGACAAGTGGCATTAGTAAATACCCTATTGCTACCTTCCTGAGTCACATAATCCAAGCAGGAAGGAAAAAAATCCTTCAGAATTTCGCTCTACTTGACAAATTTAAAACACGAATATGTAAGATCATAATAAAATAACAGATTAAAAGGTAAACAATATTTTTCCTGAGGTACACTTACATTGCTTCCCTTCAAAGTTACAGCATTTCTATACAACACATTTTCTGCTTCAAGCTCATCGAATTTCTGCCATTAAGGTTACACATCTGATCAGATTAAAAGTAAACTTTCAAACCACAATGTTACAGTTGTTCATTATTCTTCTACCACCAAAGATAACTTTTTATTTTTTAACACCCACTACATGAACATTATTAAGAACCACCTGGTCTTGTCCATTTTATCCAATAGAACAGAATCATCTTCCCTTTTCCTGCATGTGATGACACTAGTCTGTCCCTGTGAACTTGTCTAAGAAAGCAGCAAGTGCTTTGGGTCAGAAAGATGTCAATTTATACAGTGGTAAAAAACAAACAAACAAAGAAAAGACTTAAAATACTACTTGGTATCTTACATAAATAGTACAATATAAAATGCTACATCATTTCACAAATGAAATTGAAGCATTTATGATATTAATTTTGTTCTTGGTGACATCAATCTATTTTTCATCACATCTTTTTGGGTAATGTTACTTATTGTATTAATGCATATAATGTAATTTTAAAACAATGCTGTATAAACTAGCTCCAATAACACAGCAGGAGCCAATCATGTACATAAGACAGCTTTCTCTATACTTAAAAATGCTACTACTGTCCAGTATTAACACTGACAACAGGAAGCTATGGGGAAAGTATACACCATGGATTTACACTGTCCCTTGCAATAAACACTGACAAGTAAGCCAAAGATATCATTTCATGGAGAACAAATGTCAAGACTTGGGATGACATACAAAGGACATACTAAGTAATTTTTTTTTGCGAGACTCTATAAAGGCAGCTGTGAAAGACTGCATGAGAACTTAATATTTGCCATGCTTGGTAGATAGAATAAATTCTTTTTTTTTTTTTTTTTTAAGAAAAGAGCATTATGAATTCAGTTGAAATTCTGAGCTACAGAAAAGTCTGTTTCATGTTTGCTACAACTTGTATTCCAGGACTAGCCAAGATATATGAAAGCTCTTCACTGAAACTTATCTCCAGTTTCTTGTTAAGTGTCAGAAACTGTCACTAATAAAGTATTAAAATTCATGCTACCAATCAACACACATAAAAAGTTAATGGAAAAACAAATTAGTATCACAGAGATGGTTATTATATGTTTGCACCTGGTATTAAATAATGCAGAAAAGAGAGGGCAATTACTGTTTATTCACAAGCAACAACTTATGAAGCTGAATGTGTAAAATTACAGCAGTGCCAACGGGACAGGTGACAAAGATTATCAACTGCATACACTGTTCAAAAGAAATAAGCTATGCAGTGCATACAGCTAACTCTGTGCAACTGAATAAGGGGGAGGAGGAGAAATCTATCTGAAAACACTACCATTAGAGAGAAAGTAGACATGAAAACTGATGGGTAAAGATGATATTAAACCTCTAAAAGATTGAGTAGGAAAATAAAACAAATATGTAACCAACGACTAGAACATAGAAAGCAGTACTTTGGATGAAAAAATTATGATCTTACTACTGAACACTAGAGCTGCAGTAGCAACCAAACACAAAGATAATACCAAGCAATAACAAGGGTTTACACTGATGCTGACATCTGGAGATGGGAATTTTGAAGGAATAAAATGAAGAACAGGAGACAGGAAGTGAGAGGCATAAAAGCTATGAAGATGCAACAGACATTGGCAGCAGCAAACACAAAAGAATAATTAAAGGGCAGTTATTTCAGTTGATCAGAAGGATCAAAATTACATACCTAATAATCAGGTAAAAAAAATTTTCTACAAAAAATCTGAGAAACAATGTATACAAGCTTTCTTAGCATTAAATGTAGTTCTACTTAAAAATATGGGTTTTGTCCGAACTAAACCAAAACCTACAACTGAAACAGAAAGATAAAATAATTTCAAAGTCAGTGTGCGTATATTTTTCAAAATGATCTGAAATATTTCATCCACTTCCACCACTATGTCATCAAATGCCTTTACTACAAAAATTAATGTTATCTCTTAACAAAAGACTGCCCAGAAAGAAAACACTGAATGGATACATAAATTTCCAACAACCAACCATAAAGATAAAAGCTAGAGGATGATGGCAACACCAGAAGTGGCTATCTCGCCCATAAACTCCCAATTCTGTCACTAGTCCTCTACTGATTATTCTGCTTCACACTGAAATCCCTGCTAACACTAACAAGGCTCCTTGAAGGAGAGAGCAGAACAAAACAGGAGAACTAGAACAGGGCATTCTTCAGCTCATAGATGTTATACATCCTGTTTGAGTTATTAGCAAAGGCACCCCGTTCTGTGTAAACACCTTTCATATCCTTTTCTCTCAAAATGCAAAGTTTGAGGTATTTTCAAAGCCATTAATAAGAATTCAGATACTTATTTTCCAATGCAGCTTTCAGTCTTGATTTGCTTCCCTCTTTGATTTTAATAAACAAGGCTAATTTTTATACCTCTGGTAACAGTTGGACTCTATGCTCTTCAGGGTCTTTTCCAACTTAAAGGAATCTGTGATTCTGTGAAATGCTAAGAATTGGCATCAACACTTAATTGTTATTCTGGAAAGGGAAAACAAAATTGCTCATACTTTTATTTATATTTTTGTATTTTTGCAGTGTCTGAAATATAGTATGACTGCAGTAATATATTAAACTTCACTGCAAATATTTCATCAGAACTCCATAACATAATAGGAAAACGCATTTCTTACATTTCCTTTTTGACATTAGTTGATAACTAAATGAACTGTTTTCAAAACTGATCTCACATACTCCACAAGGACAGTAACCTGAAAAGAAATAAAGTCTTCAGAGTTTTGCAATACTTGAGGCCCAGTTTCCACAGATCTACAAACAAAATTTCAGCCCTTGAACCCCTCTTAGTTGTCACAAACACATAGCTGTAGGGTTCTGTCTCCTGAACAGGACTAATAGTTGCTTTTAACTAACTTCAAATGTTGTGTCAGTTTGCTTACAACTAATCTCTGTCCTAAGGAGCAAGTGATTTAGCATACATGGATGTTTTAAGGTCTGGAGGACATTCTTGCTACTAAACAGTGTAGTCCCATATGCTCACTCTGTCTACCCATCCATTTGATAGTCCACTCAACACATACAGCACAGTATGATTGTAAAAACTGGAAAGAAAAAAAAAAGGATATGATTAAAGAAGACACAAAATTTACATTCATATCAAAATTCTGAACAGATGTTACACTGTAATTAAACCTTCCTAAAGTAGGCTTAGGAAAACAAGTACGTCAGTGCTAGAATCAAGAGATCTATTCACAGAAGGTGTAAGTACTTCCAGTGTCATTCATTACATGTTATGTATGAACATGCTAAACACGTGAGGTATCAACCAAATATTAGTAAAATCTTAGGAAAAACAGCAAAGAAGCATAAAGTATCATCACAGTATATAAAAAAAAAAAAAACAAAAAAAACAATAGGATTGGAAGTTTACATAAAGAAGGAAGAAAATACATGTGCCACAATTCAGGAGAGGGGGGAAAAAGGTGTAAATAAGGAAAAGAACTTATGAACTGCTGATCACTAAGGTAAGATGTATCTCATTTACCGGCAATATGCAGCCATAGTCCCTGGTCCATACCTGCAATGAAGTGTTTTTAATGTGAGTAGTAAAAAGATTTTGCTTTATTCCACCATCAGAAACATCAGCCTGTCATCTCATCATGTACAGGTAGCATGGAGAAACTAAAAGCATTCTATTGTAACAATATGTGGAAGCAAATGCAACTAAAATCAGGGATCCAAAACTCGAAATATCTTTTCTTCTTCATCCAAAACAAGCAAGTTTGTTTTATTATGCAATCACTGCGGGAAATATTTCACTCACTTTTACTTACTGTGAGAGTCCAGATTCCTTCCAAAATACAGGACTCAAATGTATGGGTACAGGAAGGATTCAGAGGAATCAACAAGCATTAAGGAAAAAAAAATGTGTGTGCACCGAGTTTTGATACAGAGAAGAAACTCTTCCTCAGACTGCTTAGGGAAGGGATCTGCCCTCAAGTCAGCTGATACTTTTACAGGGCTATAAAAGCCGGCCAGTGGGCAAACTCAGCCAAGAGAGGAGAAGGCTGTCACACAGAAAGGAGCTCCTGCACTGAACGCTTAGCTTCTGTTGCCAGACTCCAGCTGAGAAAGAGCTGGAACTTAATGCTAAAATTAACCTTCACCAGGAAGCCAGCCAAAAGAAGCCTGGGCTGATAATATCCACTTGTGTATCTGGAAATACTCAGTCTCTGTCTCCTTCTCTTCAGGGACCAATAAATTCTCAGAACAAAACAGCTTGATTCTTGGACTCTTCTAAGCAGGACTCACAGTCTTGTCAGACATCCATTGAAAAGTTTTTTGTCTCATTATATGTATTTATTGCGGTATAATTCATAATGCAATAGGCATTTTCCAGATAGTAAACATAATAATACAAAATGGACTAACACATAATTCCAGTTATGACACATGAAGATGTGGACATTCATTCTAACAAGCTAATGCTTCTTATAGCAACCATCTGTATATCGTCAGGGCCAGATTTTCAAGCTGGGTTGTTTGGGTATGAATTCCTACATCTCACAACATTTTACATGTTACAGGGTAACGACAGATTGCTGAACAGTTTTTGAAGTCTAGCCCGATTGCACATTGAGAGCACCTGAAAATATGACCTGTATTACTTATCCAAGCTAACCATAAAAAATCATACCTTTCTGCTCAATCCTGAATTTTAGACATTTGAAGACATCTGACAATTTATTATTCATGGCTAGTTTTGTATTATTCTATATAGGTGCATATAAAATAGGAGATGTAGGATATCTTGGCTGACAGAAGTTTTTTTCAAGATTTTGCATGGAATACTGTTACACTATGGTAGAAGGCAAGCCAGAGAAGTAATATACTCTAATGTAAGTTCACATGTAGGAAAAAAAGCTGCTTATTTATTCATTTAATGCAAAGCATTTAAGATTAATAGTTTATATCTTCTCATTACTATCATATCTCTGAGAATAATGAAGACTTGGAGGCCTCTGCCCAGAATAAGAAATTACAGCAGGTCCCAACTAATTAATAGATGGTGGGAAGACAGAGGCAGCAGATAAGTTGTATAGACAAGTGTTGGGCAACAGGGAGTACGGAAAAGGGAAGCTACAAAGGAAACACAGTGAGAACAGACACTTCAAGAGGTACAGAGAGTAAGAGCCAATTAGTAGTAGGGAAGGCTTCCAGAGCAATGAGCACCGAAATCAAAATGGAGAATGATGGGGGAGGAGAGGGGCCAGAAACACCAAACCCAGAAAAAACCCATTATGTGTAAGTGCATGCTTTTGAAATACAGTATATAAAAGGAAACATATCTAGTAATAGAAAAACAACATAATGTTTAAAATAGATGACCAATTCATTCTGAAAGCTGGTTTAGGTTTTGTTATTAAAAAATAAATAAATAAAAGCAGCTAAAAAGCACATTAATTCCTTTAAAATAAAATTATTTAAATTTACAATATGTTATTAAACTCAATGTAGTTATCAAAGAGCAATATAGTCCTAATAAATTAATGAGAAACACTCAACAATGAAAACAATGCAGTAAACCAGAAACAATCTCCATCAGTACAAGGCTAAAATTAGTTTAGAAAAATAATAGAATTAATGATTTGTAATTTATTCTGAGTTATGATTTTACATGTTTAGGAAAATTACTAAGACAGAAAAACAGACAGACACCCAGAATATTTTTTTTTAATTACAGAAAAGATTCATCATCTAGAATTCTATATAACGGGCAGAAATCTTACAAACTCTATTTCATTTCCAAGTACAAAGGGTGAGCAATTTGGGGTGAGGAGTGGCTGGAAGCCTGGTTTAATCTCCAGAGAAAATGTAATGTTTTCATTTACTGTCTGAATCTCCTTCAGACCTTGCATGTGGGGAGTGGAATGCACTATGACACTCTAAGATCCTTTCCAGAATTGCACCTCTGTTACACTTATCATGGAAAAACCTATGGCAATTGAATTTCCTCTACCATTTGAAGGCTATCCAATCACATAATTGATCTTCTTGTCAATCTGATTTCACACTACTCACTTCCTAAATTCTACCCTGTCCACAATAATTTGTACACTTTTGTGATATTTCTAACTTCAGAATATTAGAATTAAAAAGTAAACTCTGTTGGTTTTAGCCAGATACCTGGCTCTGTCAGGGCTCTAGTTATTCTTTTTACCTCTTTCACATTTACATCATTGTTCTGACAATGAGATTGCTGAAATCAAGCATGGGTTTGCAGGTGGGATGAAACAAAGGCCATCTAAATACAAGTTATCTTCTGTTCTGCTACACACTATTTTTGTGAACAGAAATACTGGCTTTTTTTACTACCATATCCCATTGTTAATACACTTAAATGTTATCATTTAAATCACCAGCATGAGTGAAAGAAAAAAAAATACCTTTATTTCCTTTCCTAGAAAGTTTAAAGAGATATTTAACACGCTGTATAAGGTTTGCATTTGAAACTCAATACATCTCTCATTTAAGCAGCTCCTATAGTTTTGATTCCAATGAAAAGCTATAAAAGATAGAAGAGTCTAGACAAAAGTAAAATAAATGCACATTTAAACATCACATTGTTCTACAGGACAGTGTAACTCGGGCCATATACAGTTATGAGCATAGCTAAGATCTGATGTTTACTGCATCATACCACAACTAATTTTGTTAGAAGACTAACCATAAATTACATTATAACAATAACTATCTATCTCCTTATATTAAGAGTTTCATAACATGATTTCTACACAGAACTATATAATACTGAATATGTTTGGTATAGACTTCAAAATTAGACAGATAATTCATTCGAGAATTAGAATAAGCCTAATTTGATTGTTTCAGAACGTAGGGAACTCACAGCATTCTTTCTTTAATTCAGAGACTTTCAGGTAAGTGTACTGCTCTGAATTAAAAAAGGCAAGTAGTACAGAATTATAAATTACAGGCATTTCACACTTGATGGGGAAAGAGAGTGTAAGGACTGTTTTAAAACTTCTGTCATTTTTAAGCCTTAATTACATATCTCTTCTTATAGCCTTTCATTAAAATATTTCAGAGATTTTCAATATCCTCTTACTTGGCAGTTTTCCTGTATGATATTCTAAATAATCATATAATACTTAATAAAAATCAACAGAGGAAAATTATTTAATTAGGCACTTCCTTACTCTCAGAGTAAGGAATAAGAGGACAGACAAATTGAACAGGGAGGTGGGAAACCCTAAAAATTGAAAATAATTTTCAATTAAAACTTAACTAACCTATAATAGCAACAAATTTTACATTGAAAGTAAAAATGACAGGCCTACCCCCCTTCCCCCCACGGTTTCTGAAAATAAAGGATGGCTAAATGAATTCAATACACCTGTGCTGATTTGCAGGAGAAGAGCATCCTGACCTTAGAAATTACATTCGAGAGCTTGTAATAGAGAACCCAATTTTACATGACACTATTGCATACATGTATCCTTAAGTGCCAAAGGTAAAATGTAGGAAAAAACATAGTAGGAAAGCTTGAACAGGAAAGAATTAATCAGAAATAATATAGCCATTTCCACTGGAAAGTTTCCTTTTAGCTCCCTGGTTACAGATGGCATCTACATTCATATAAGGGACAGTGTAATGATTTCACATGAACGAAAAGATTTGCAAAAGGATAATGTAACTCCCTACCCCCCTCATTTCAGGATGTCTTTTCTTAATCATTCTAAATTAACATATGGTCAACATAGATAGGTTTATATCAATTAAGAGCTGAAGTGTTCAAAATGTTCATCAGAGAACTAAGATTCTTATTACTATGCAATGTAATTTAATATTTGCACTGTAACTGCACAAAAGACAATGCACATATTGAGTTTCACCATTAGTTAAGGCAGGCCAGACACAGCCTTTTTACGTCTAAACTATCAAAGCACCACTGAATTTAAACTGAAATGTTAAACGCAGCAACTTGGATGTCTTTAATCAACATCTGCTGAACAGTTTAGATTTTCTATAGCAGCAAAGGTAACACAGCAATGCTTTCATATAAACATCTGCATAGGAAGCAGAAATAATTTGAAGTAGTTCTGTGTTGAGATGTTTGCTTTTGTTATGAAAAAATGGCTCTTTTTTAAATGTCCCTGAATTTCCTTTACCATGTATCTACCCTAAAAAAAGCAAAAAGCTTGCATGCATAACTTAGCATCATTCTAATATCATCAACTAAATTATTTTATTTTATTTTTTGATTTAGTAGATTTATGACACAAATACTTTTTTCCCACAACTCAGTTTTTCATTAGGTCATTTATATCTGGGATTTATTCATCCATGTAGGCACCCTCATGGCTTTCTTAAATTTTGTCATTTATTGTAAAATCCTTGATGTAAGGATCTGTGAAGAATGCTCATTGTCCTCATTGTCCCTTTGGCAATTATAGGAAAATTCATTGTAATATCCAGAAGATACATTTCAAGGTCACCTGCTACTGCAGTGTCAGGAAATATATGCCCTGTTCATGGTGGGATTTGACAAAGAGTGGTGAGTTTTCAATAAAGAACACTCAAGTCCTTTACACATCAAAATGTATTACACAGATTGTCTACTTTATATCTCTAGTTCTGCAAGCATTAGTATCCTTACAGAACTTAATTTTTGTCAGGCTTTCTTCTCAAGAAAACGCACTTCACTGTAAAATTATTTTTAAAACTTGAGCCGTGCTTGACACTACAACAATCTGACAAATGCTTCTAGTTTGTGTCTCCCATTCAGACGATATACAGAACTAATGGCCTGGACTCTTTCAATGACTGAATGATGGCCAGCTCAATGCTAAACATCTGACAGACATAGGGAGGAGCTTATTCCAGAATTAAGCATATGTAGAGATGATTTTCTACAGCTCTACTCCAGAGAATTTGATTTGAGCGTTAGTACAAAAAGTTAATCAGGAAGTCTGAGTGTTAAACAGCTATTCTGTAAACAGTGCATTAAAACTTAAGTAAAACCACACAAATCTTCCTGTTCAGTTCCTATGCCTTTTTGTGGTTTTGGGGGATTTTTTTTAACAGGTTTTGCAGCAGAAAACTTAAGGCACAGTGGCATCACTACCCATCCTCCCCCTTCCCGGATCTCATCCCAAGATTTAGCCCTTACTGAGAAATATGTCCTGCAGCATGACTTGTAGCACAGGTCTAAATAAGAAGATAGGGTTTGTCATCATTAAACACTGCTGTCAGCATTACAGTAAGCCCAAAGAAGAAGAAATAGTCCTGCCTTGCCAAGGGGAGGCAATTCACAAGGATGATCAGTGCACTTTGCTGCCCAGCCTGCAGCTAGCTGTCCCCAGTGTTGGAATGATCTACAGGGACTCAAGGAATGTGTTGCAATTTATACACTTCATGACAGAGGCTGAATTATATTACATTTCATAAAATGACAGTATACAAAAATTAGTAACAGTAGAAGACTGCTAACAGTGAAAATTGCTGAACATCTAAAACATCATGCAAGAATCATGTTTTGTAAATCTAACACAACTCACAAACTAGCTCCCATGATTAGGTCACTGAGATGATCTTTTTTGCAATTAAATCAGCGAACTCCTGTTTTCTGTTAGCTTCCTATGTAGTCTAGATTCTATACTTTGAAGTTCTTCACATTCATTCGGCTGCTTACTATCACATCCACCTTCTGACATGCAAAAAAAATCTGAAACTCTCAAAATCATGGATTTTGTTTTAATTTTTAGATAAACATTCAAATGAATCTATTTATGGCTCCCATGACAGCCACAAAAAAAAAAAAAAAAAAAATTAAGACTTAACTATAGCTTTAGATTTTGGGATAGGACACAGCAGGTGTTTCACACAAACTTAAAATTTGCTTTTACCTCTCTCCAGTTTTGTTTGTCAACAAGCAGCTGCTTTACAGGAATGGTTTACAAATTAAGGTGGACTTTGAGCAGCTTCTCACCTTCATTCAAGACCAGCAGTGGGCACTGCAGAGAGCAATGTACAGAAGTTCCCATGGCGTACAGTCACTCGGGCATGGGGTTAAACACAGAGCCACAGAGGACTCTGCCTGTCTGGGGACATGAATGGAGATTGATGCTGTCAAACCAAGACATTTCTTAGGCAATAAATATGGTGGGCCTGATTTTTCTCCCAGATAAATAACGGTTTACACTGGCATAATTTAGTAAACTTACTGCACATTTATTCCTAAGTGAACAGCAAATAGGCTCAATATTTCTTTCATATATAAAAGATTATGCATTGTTATGGTATTTTTCTTTTTACTTTCCAAGAACTGCTTTTCTCCATTCTCTTTATTTCACTTTGATCTTAGCCCTGTGCCTGGCTAGGCGTTAAAAATTAAAGTCAGGTGTGCCAGAAGGAAGTGAATTAGATTCAGATTCCATTCTGAAGTTGGATTTATTCTATTCATGTTCAAACTGCTGATTCTACCACCAAGAAATACATACTACTTGGCAACAAGAGAATTATCAAAGCAGTCTGACCAAATTGGCACCGCTAGCTCCAGCTGCATCTGGTAACAATAATATGAAGGGAGAAGTATGAAGATAAAAATTCTCATTTATTGTTACCATTAAACTTATCTGCATGTGTACTCTTAAGTCTTTGAACTTCATGCTTCCATAAAGCCAATAAGAGCTCCATTCAAAGGTGAGGGATGATGCTTTTCCAAAAGTGATAAAATATCCAGTTTAAGGCATTAGAGTCTCTAGTCACAGACCACTCAGACAGACAGCGATGGAATACCACCAGGAAAGCTGCTTGACTGCCAACATCAAGGAGCTCCAGCAATGCATAAATTAAGGTGTTTGATTCTATGCCAACAAGTAAAAATTTAATATATTACAAAATACTTAAAAACAACTGCTAATGCATAACTCTACTTTTTCTATTTATTGGGAAATGTCTCTTTATTTCCAGATATAACAATCTTGGATATACATTAGGTCAAGTTATGGATCAACTGTAACTGCCTATGCTATAAAGGAGCTGAACAAAGGCAGTGGGATGCACTTTCTTACATCAGGACAAGGTCATGATGGTTTATCACATTTACAAGTTTGGCAAATATTTCCTGCACCAGACTATCACAAAAACATTGACCTCTCGGACAAAACAGGCTCAAAATCTTACATAAGATAAAATATTTCTGAATCACTTCAGGTTTAAAATTGTGTTCTCATGGACTTTACTGCATATAACTAACAAGCTGATGAACTTACTTTCTCAGGAAACATTTCCTAAATCTATGCTACACAATTTTCTAGCAATTCTTCACTAAAATGGGCTAGAAAGCAATAATATTAATCATTAATAAAAACCTGGTACCAGCACCTTTGAAACAGCGTACTATAACTATGATATAGAAAGATAAGGACCATTTATTTAGAATCAATATCTTTCATTATACTTACCATATAGGTAAATTTTTAACTGCTCCCAAAATTCCATTTTAATATATGAAATTCCAGTATGAATAATGTATTGGTTCAAGTGAGAACAAATACTATCCAAATATTCTGTTTGCTCAGTTTTATACATAACATGCTCACTTTTCTCAAGCAGCAAGTAATTGCTACCTCTATGCATGTAGCAGCAAGAAGTACATCTAACATCTTCAAATATAGCCTGACAGAATGCACAGTTCCAAGCTTCACAAAGGATTACATTGAAGGTGACAATTATGTATCCCAAAGGAAAAAATAAGAGTTAAACATCTATCAATATTGGTTCAATCACAGGTATGTCACATAAGAAGATACAATATACAGAATAAACTGCTGATCCAGTTAAAGTATTAGTTGTCAACATATCCCCATCTTGCCACCTTACGTATTCTGAAGCTAAAGATATGTTTTTAACATACATGTATTTATTCTGCTGTCGTAGGTGTCCAAAATGATAATCTCATCTAGCAGACCTGAATTTTGGTTCCTGGCAGAGTACTTCCTGTACCCTGCACAACACAGAGAAATGGCTGCTGATTTGGAGGGGCAGCTGCAGTTTGTTCCTGTGACTACTCCTTTTCAAGGTATGTGTCAGAAAATGTGAGAAGCCACCCAACCTCCTCCCTCCCTATCACAAATCAGTCTTGGAGCTTCAAAGAGCTTTCAAGACAAAGACTCACGTGTAAGACAGACATACGTGGCTTCTGGGTTAGCAAAAATCTTTGTTCCATGGGCTACTTTTTGAAGGATCTGGTTTTGTGTCATTTAAACAGGTTGCTAAGATTCAATGGTAAACAGCTGGCAGGTGTTAAACCACCTGAATCTGTCTTGTTGACATAATTAGGAAATCATCAGGCTGCCACTAAGATGCAGTTCCAAGAGCAGTGAATCACATGAATACACATTCTCCTCTCAGCAACTGAAAACTCAAAAAAAAAATCATGACTTGATTGTAAATATGTATCTCACTAGAGAAAAGGCACAGCAGCCTTGGTATTTTAAATTGCTGTAGTTTTGTTTTTTTCTGGGAGATACAGTATTTATTACTGATTTTTCAATTTTAATTTGGATAAAGCATTAGTAACTATCCAAATAAATGCCTATGCATATTTTAGGTTAAAATTGCCAGATTAAGCTTCTCCAAAAATAATCCAACTATTTATTCTGTTTAGAAAGTTATCAAAAAGTGACTAGGAAAATACCAGTATCTGTTTACAGATGACTGTTAAATACGCTTTTTACCTTTCTAAATATAACTGTCTAGTCAGTGTTCTGAGAGAAAACTCAATAGCACTTCAGAGGTTAATTCGTCTCAGTCATTTAATGGCAGATACCATTAGCTTTAAGGATCTTCAGGGTTTCGGTTGGAGACTTTTTAGCAGGTGGTTGTGAAAAACTGATTGTTTTTTCCTGGTTTGAGGGGGAAGTTGGTAGTTGGTGGGGGTTTTTTTGGAGCACAGGGTGGAGCCTAACACAAAAACTCTGACTTCAATGAAAGCCAAATTCACCCTCAGCATACACCAGCATCTGAGCACTGGGGAAAACAGCAAGATACTGCTCTAACATAAACTTACTCTCATTTACATTTTTTACAGTCTCCTTTATTTTTAATTCCAATCAGCAGGCTTTTACTACATTTCTTAGGACACTATTTCACAAATATATTTCTTCTCTGAAGCAGTTCTGGTTCTCCCTCACTCTTTTGCAGACACGTAAATACTAATCCATTTCCCTAAATGATTCCTTTGTGCTCTGCACCTCCAATATACAATTTCTACTTTCTTTTTGCCCTGGCACACTACATATAATTTAGGTCTTTAACACTTCAAAAGAAATTTCCTCCAACTGCATTGAAAAAAAAAAATACTACCCTCCACACAGCTTAAAATTAACAGGGTAAGGGTTGTCTGCTTTCTTGGCATGAATAAAACTTAAGATATTATTTGAAGATAACTTTGTTAATTAGTATTGACATTTCAGAGCTGAATGGCAGCTTCCTTCCTCACCAGTAGCACTGGTGTCAAACTATCTGTGTGAAACCCTTATGTAAGTATCTCATTAAGCTCAGTCCTACTTTGGAAATGGCATACTGCTTTTAGGGGCATCTCTGCAAATTAGTTATAACCTGAGTCTTGAATTGTTCAATTCTCTTCATTTGAGCTGTGTGTGAAGAAACCTGAAAACTAGCTAGCATAACTTCATCTGGAATAACTTATATTATTTACACTTAAAGATTTCTCTTTGAAATTCAAAATACACGTTATCTACACATACATTTTCTGTCTGCCAAAAAATGATCTGTCATTTATATATTGTATTTCTCATTTATATATTGTACTATATTATATTATAGATCTTACAACTATTTGGCTCCTTTCTGTACATAAAACATTTAGAAAGTTAATAATGTATTATTTAATAATGTATGTAATAATAGTATCATACTATTATATGTGCTAAAAAGTTATGTAAATACATGACGGCATCTCTTCAAAGGACATGTTTCTTATTTCAGCCTATTTCTTCAAACAACTAGTACATTAACTAGCAATTCCTTACTGTACAGCTTCCAAATGAATTAAATGATATATCCAAAACTCTGTTTTCCATTTTTAACTTTCAGAATTTTGAAATCCAATTAGGATTTTTAAACATGCAAAGAGGTTCTTTTGTTACGTTTTCAGAGATGTATATTGCTGGAACATGAACCAGACTAGTTTGATGCTATTTCCTGAAAACCTGTTTACATGTTGTTCCCTGTACTATTTCAGATGCTTCCTCCTCATACTGAAGAGATAATTACTGAAAACTAAGACAGTTCCAGCTACTTGTACTGAAACCTAGTGATAGTTCTAAATTCTTTCAAACAGCTGGAACCAAACATCTCCTGCATTTCATGAATTTGTCAGCTGCCATTGATAAAAAAAGAGACCTGCTTAGACATGATTATTATGAGCAAATCTCCAAACAATTTGAACACCAAGACCAGGTGCAGTCAATATTTCTTCATTTACTTGAGGGTCCATTATTTGCAATATACCTGATACTCAAAAATTACTATGTTTACAGAACTGGCACTAGTTAAAACAGTTTCTAGATTTTGAAACACCATTTGAGGAGTTCAGAAATTTTCTCCTGTAAGTGCTTACATTCAAATAGGTCAGTAAGCAGAAGCATGTAATGCCACTTCTCTCCTGAAGTGTAGTTTGAAAGAAAAGCAGCAGTAACAACACACAATAAATTGCTGGGCTTCTAACTTCAGTGGTAGAAAACTCATTGAAAAAAGACAGTAAATTCAATCACAGACTGGAAAGGTTTAAAATGGCCATGGATTCAAGGTGCAAGAACTTAACTCATAGCTGTGTTTTTTGGCTGGGTGATCACTCAGGTTTACTTCACTAAGTGAATGTATGTTGTATAATGTACAAGTAGTCAATAACATCCTTCATCATATCATCACTACCCCTTTATGGGATTATGAAATCATGCTCCTAAATGATTGAACCATGAAGGAAAAAAAAAAAATCAAAGGCACCTTCTATCAGCAATGTACTTGCACTTTCTACTTGTTAAAATCAAATGAAAGAAATTTCTCTCAGGTCTTCATCAACCATTCTGAACTAGGGATTCGTTTTCAGTGGTGCTCTCAGCCAGAATTCATGCATCAAGTAGTAATACCGTTGCAAATTTCTAAGCACAACAGTAAGACTCATTTCTTTACACTACTATACTCCTACTCTTACTGTATGTACATTTCCTCTTCTTTTAGGAAACAGCTAACAGTAATGCAGACAATTAATTCTATGACACATTTTAATTTAACATGAAACGGACAATATCACCTAGCACGCACAGTCCAGCCACCCCATGTACAGATTCCAATTATTACCTGAGAACTAAGGCTTTATGATGTTTGCTACAAATGCTAATTAGCTGATATGGGCCCTCAGTCATGTAGCACTTCATCAATCACATTGCTTAAACTATTAAAGATGGAAACTGTAACATTTTACGTGAAATGTTATGTTGCAAGTCAAAGTACAATATTGTATTAGCTCCCTTTACATGGTGTTCTTTTATAATAGTCCCCATAAAATAATTGCCATAAGCTGCTGTCCTAATATGATCCAGGTCTACATCCTCTGTGCTGTCTCAAAAACTACGGTTTCCAACAGCAAGACTCATACTTCTGAGTGTATAATCAATTTTTTAAAATATGTACAGATTCCTAGAGGACAAAACACCACAGGTATAGCAACTGTATGAAAGAGAAAAATCGGGAGCAAAAAAGGCACATGAAAGAATCATCATCCAATTCAGCACTTCTGCCTTGCAGCATGCAACTCTGCCTTAGAACGTGCACACTGTGGTAAAAATACATAAAGATTTCTAAGGTCTGTCCTTCTACATGTTAAACTGACAGATATGAGGTGTAAGACTAGCTTTGCCAGGTTAAACAAGGCTATTAAAACAGCATACCCAACTTTACTGGCACTAAAATGGAACAGTGGTGCCAAAGGTTCTAAAAGAAAGAAATATTAAGTAATATTGCACCTCTGACATTGACATAAGTTTATTATTACTCCATGCCAATCTACCTTGATCCAAATTCTCTAAATGCACACTGTTCCAGTATTGGGGCTCTCTTATGCCTGAACATTA
The DNA here is from genome assembly GCA_013399135.1 of Heliornis fulica. Lineage (NCBI taxonomy): Eukaryota > Metazoa > Chordata > Aves > Gruiformes > Heliornithidae > Heliornis > Heliornis fulica. The sequence goes on from VXBZ01002761.1 coordinate 1,357,620, forward strand.
TACTGAATAGTGTAAGGATTTTCAATTTGGTCAAAAATTACACCAATACAGCTGTGTGGAAGGATAAAGCATCACTGTCTAGCCCATTACCTCTTTTGTGCAACCTGTTGCCCTGTGTGTGTTCCTATGCCATCCTGTGGGACTCACCACTGCTGTTTTGTTGCCAGTGGTTTTGTTTCTTCCACACCTTTGGTAGTGAGCCCTCAACAGAATCTGTACTGTCCTCCAAGTATAACAGCTATCCAGACAGAAGGAGAAACAATTCCAACTTCCAAAGGGAGCCTTCCTGGTTTTGTTTTGGTCTCTTTCATGTTTTTCAATATGGCAGAGCACAGCAATGCACACAAGAGAAATTCAGAATTAGAAATTGCATCTTTCCAAGCTCCATAATCCTTCTTACTCAGTTTCAAGTTATTACTGACAGAAACATTTTTAAGCACTATATATAAATTCTTCCTTCCTCAGTTACTTGAATACAACCATGAATAAATCACTTCACACTGAGTGAAGAGATATGCAGCCATTTACCTTGAATGAGCAAGTGAAGGCACTAAAGTTACGGTTATTTACATGTCCTCATATCAAAAGTAAATAAAAATAAACAGATAGAAAAAAAATGAGGACAAGTGTTATAATATTACCGTTAAAGGAATATAGAGAGAACTCGGGGAAAAAGAACTAGAAGCAATTCCTGTGCTTTCAGAAGTGTTTTCACAAGAATAAAATGACAACCAATGCAACTGTCTTGAAAGAAGGTACATAAATGCAGCACAATCTACTAGAGGTCACAGTAATTGGTGCTTTCCACCCACTGAATTCTCCACATATACATGACCAATAAGGGCAAATTAATTTCTAAACACTCAACACAAAAAGATGTCTGGCTGCCATCACTTGAAGTGAAAAAAAATAGTGGAAGACACATTTTGAGTGGCTGTAAAAGGAGGGGAGAAGTAATAGTAAAATCTATTTTGTGCCAGGAACTTTCATTCCATATATGTGTATGCTCACAAGTACACATCTATATACAATAAGCAGTAATACACACAACACAAACAGAACTACCAGCATAAATATTTTTGCTAGTGTGAGCAAAATATATGGTAAATAAACACCCTTCTACTTAAAGTGCAACTGCTACAGTGCTGCCTTTCCAGAAAATGCCCTCCCAACCCCACCCCCCATTGGAAATTATAATGATGTAATCCAACTTCCCAGAGAGAGTAAATTTAGTTAGTTAAATTTGTGGAAAATTAGAAATAAGACTGATAAGTCTGTTTAGAGAGACCCTCCCTTCTTAATGTCTTTAGCTCATGGGAAAAGCAGATATTTAGGTTCGTCCTCACTCCTCTCTCTGAAAAAAAACAGTATTTAACTAAAAAGCATTATTCCAATCTTTCAGCAGTCCCACACATGTTATTTACATTATATGGAAACAATAGCAGTTAGTGTTAGTAAGGATAATGGTATCCTTCAAGAGGAATAAGAAGTTTTGTCAGGACTTTTAGGACTTTCATTTAACTCCAATGATTTTGTGTTAACTGCAGCATCTAATATATTTGTGATATAATTAACATATAGTAATATATAAATGATCCCACAGAAAGAGTAACACATATTAGAAAACTACTTGATTATTACATGTTTACTCCTCGCATTTTTAATATATTAAAAATAATAAGAAATAGATATATTTCTTTTAAATGTGGTTCAAAATTTTATAATACATCCTTTCATTGTGATGATCTTACCTTCTTTTGAAGAACATTAATTTTTCTTTCTTTTACTTCTAACATGTCTTTCATATCCCGAATCTCTCCAGCCAGTGTTCCTTTCTCTTCTGTGAGGTCTTGAAGTTGTTTTGTTTTTTTATTCAGAAAGGTTTCTTTTTCTTCCAATCGTAACCGCAAGGCATCAACCTACAGTAAGTAAATCAAACATATGTATGCTTTAGTAAAGGTCATTAGCATACTGTATTTATTTTTACTAATTTGCTTTTTTGTCACTTAAGAAAAGTTTTATTTCTTTTATAAGTATTTCAAACTCTATCTTGGACTAAGATTTTTTTGCTTGTGAAAATGTAACAAAAATTGAAAGCACTTCTAGCACCAATAAGTGAATAGAAAAAATAGAATAGTCAAGTTATAAAATAACATTAAATTATCCATCACACAAATTCCACTCTTAATACCTCTGTAATAAAGGTTCTTTTTGTAATAATACAATAAACACATCAATTCATTAAAGTAACAGAATATCTGTGCACTTAACCACCAATACTTCAAGAGTTGCATGTCACACACATTGGTCCCTTCAGTGAGCATTTCCACTAAGTCATACCAGTTTCCACATTCTGGTTCAGAAATGCAGATAGAAATGAATCCCTGAGTGGCTCACAGGCCACACAGCACAGAACAATGTCTGGGGATTTCATCATATATCACATTTTTAAAGATTGAGACACTTTTTTTTTTTAAACTGTGAGCCTTGTATTACTGAAAGGTAATTTATAAATAAAATAACACAGGAAAATACAGTATACTCATGACATTTTGTCAGCATATTAAGACAGCAACAAAAGCAACCCACTGTTAGTGTTAAGTATTATGGATTCAATTCTGTATTCCGTGTGCAGTCCCAACCTCCCAAATTCAAGCCTGGGGTATGGAAATCAAGGCGTTTATTCTTAGTGAAATAGTTCAGTTTTCCAGAAGGCCAGTTAACACATCCAAACTTAGAGTCCAGGAGAGGAGAGACTAAAAATACTGCTATAGAGCTACTTTCCACATTTGCCCTTCCGCTCCACCCAGAGAAAGATGCTGTGTAGCACACAAAGCACACAGAGGTGGCAGCACGGGCATGGAGAAACTGCAAGGTTTGCAAGCCAGAAGAACGACATCATAATTTCAGGCAAAGCAGAGAACTAATATAAAGACTGTGCAAACTTTTGTTACTACACAGACAGGGTTCCTTACATACAGTCCATTTTTCTGATACTGTGTTCTGCAGCTCTGAAACCATGAGGTGTTCACATTAAGCGTACCCACACAGGCTTGCTTTGGCTGCAAGGTAAGCCATTGAGAAAACACCGTTTGGACTGAAAATATATGATGTGGCAATCTAGAATAATTCACCATTTACAAGAGAGCTTTGGGAAGTCAGGCACGTGAGAAATTTTAGATTCACTAATCCAAATTTCAAACATACAAATGTCAGAAAATAAAGAACAAGGGTTTAAGTTTACATTACCTAGAAATTCATAAAGGTTATTCATAATAAAAAGCTAGATGGAAGTAACTGAAAGGTCACAAATGTTAGTTTTGCATTTTTATGTTCTGCAGTTGGAATAGTCAGAAAGGGTCATATGTATTTAGCGCATTTTTCTAGTTCATCAATATTAGTGAAGTACAAACAATCAGCAAATCTAATTTATTTTTATTTATACTTGGAGTTTTGTAATGCTAAATTTATTCAAAGCTAAAGTCTTTGCAATGCCATTTTTAAACTTGGTTTGGGACCAATTTAGATGATCTATTGGATCTTGAAATGCATGTTCTTCCTGCTCTTAAAATGGCTCGTTGCTTTTCTATACACTGAAAAAGAGATTTATATTCTACTGGATTTATTTTATTACAAGTTTGTTTTGGGTTTAGTTTTTTTTTTTACAATATTACAGTAATAGGATTTGCCGTTTGTAAGCAGTATTCTGTATCAGAATCAGAGATTACTTTTTAAGTAAGAAAATAAGAAATAGTAGTAGCAGCAAGCTTTCGGACCTTTTTGAATAAACATAAAAGACCTCATCTGAAACTCATTACCACATCTTCATTATACTTAATCACTTACTTTCTTCATGTCTGAAAGCAATCCCTTAAGTCAAATCACAAAACTCTCTGCTGGGCCTTTAAGCTGCAGCTGAGAATCTCGTCATAACTTTGCAGGGGTTGCTCCAAAAGGGCTTCTCTTCCATCAGGTACTGCCAGTAGGCATCAGCTTAATGCTTGAAGGCAATGGAAGCTGAAGACCCACTGATGAACACAGCACTGATACTGTTCCCTAGTGACTGGATAACACAGTCACTTACACGTGTGCTGATCCAGGTCTTTGCTGCTTGGCTGAACCTGGCAGTTCCTGAGTCACTAGTCTTTTCTTTAGCCACCCCATCCTAACTCTAATGGTTCAGCAGACAATTCTTCCTCTTCTGAAATTTCTTCCCACAGACCCTGCCATCATGGCTTACTAGATTAAAATTCAGGAATGGGGATTTTAGGAATAAAAACTTGGGAGCACAAGAAGGAGGGTTGAGAGAATGATTAGTTGGCACTAAAGTCTGTGAGTGACAACCTGTGTGGAAAAAGGGAACAGAGCCCCGTCCACTCCAGTTTCTCAGACCCCAATCCAGTCCTGACAATGCCACTAAAGAGCACCACACAACAGAAGCACAATTCCTTTCACCACTAGTCAGTTCATAACAAGACAAATACATTATTTCTACTCCTCAAAGACATACATTACACCTAGAGGAACTGGAAGATGCACAATGTTTTTTTCACACCCAAAAGAAACACTTTGAACTCTGCAGCAGAGCCGTAATCTCTGTCTATCCTTTCACCAGTTAGCATTCAGGCCAGCCAAAGAAAACCTTTATGTAAGCACAAGGGTTATGACCTTAACTATGCCACAGAGTACCGGGTACCTAGTATTTAAAGTCACCTGGACTGACTCTAAATGCAGAAACTACTTGCTTTCTTGTTAATGCCATAAGCAGATTCCTCCATACACCTTCATGTAAACAGTTGACACCTTCGATTAATTCTCTCAGCTCCATTGTAATTTTTTAACACTTCCTAATGAAGACTCACATGTTTGCGATTAATTGTATTCTTCCTTAAGAAGTTGCACATAGACCAACTATATTTAGATGTAAAGAGGTAACTTCTGACTAGAACCTCAGTTACCACCAAAAAAACCCAACAAAAAAAGCGCCCCTCATTCTTAATATGAGACTATCTCAGTTTTCATTTAAGGATTCAATTCTAGCCTTGCTAGCTTCAAAAAAACACTTAAATGCACACCGAGAGAAGCATTTTAAAAGATTTTAAATAGCCAAAGAATCTCAAATCCCAGGAACTCTGCTTCCCACAAGGACAGTGAAAGCACGGGGAAGGAAAGAGTATGGCACATCCAGCCATAGTCTTAGGTAACATCCTCTACTCCAGCCCCAATGTCTTGTACCCCCTTGCTCCCCCCTCCGGCAGCTGAGTGGTTGTGGCCGCTCCAGGGCCAGAGAGGCCACCCTCATCACTAACACAGAGAAATAAAAGATGGGTTTACACCACACATCATCTACCAGGGACTCTGACATTTCTCTAACAGTCCATGATGTCACCTCTAAGCCAGAACAAATCCAGTCTCATAATTGGGAGGTTAAACTGTCCAATTTCCCAACCCAGCGAACCCAAGGTTAGAAAACGCTCTATTGCTCTAACTAGAGTTTGAGTTCCACAGGATGGCAAGATTATTTCTTAAAGGAATTTCACCTTCCTGGTGGAACAGAAATCTTTGTTAAATATGATGAGAAGCTGCTAGTGACCTGGATAACTGACATAGCATTTCCCATGGTTCAATCTGAATCACAGAGATTCAAGCTAAACTTTTGCAAACCTTACATTTTCCTATTCTCTTCTATGACAACACTGTGTGAGAGCTGAGACTAAAACCTTTTTTAGATCAGAAAAGGATAATATTCATAACACAGCATGGTTTTCCAACTGTATCATCCTATTCTTGTTGCAAGTGCAGGAAACAGAATTATCTCTAGACTTCCTCCCCAGAAGCTATTATTTATGGTGCTCAAGTTAGACTGTGTCCTGACACCAACACTGAGAGGAAAAATAGCGAAGAATAAAAGACCCCACAAATATATCTCTATTTTTTTTTACATCTCCTCAACTAGTGGCCAGATATCTTGAGACTGATATGGCAGAGTACTTTTTTATCTATTTAGATAGAACAGGTATATGATTCCTCAAATTAATATACAGTGAGGAGCCATCCTGAAATCAGTGCTCTACATGAGTTTCCAGAGAGGCAGAACTCTGAACCAGTGCCAGCCTGGGACAGTGAATAGGCAACTCATCCCGTGGGTGGTCTAAGGTGCACAGATTTATTTTCTATTCCCAGGAATGCAGTGTGGAGGGTTTACAACATGGGTTATGTCAGTCATTTTCTACTTCCCTAAATTCTTCTTTCTGTAATCACGATTTCAGTAATTGTCAACCAAGATTTTATATTTCTCATAATGTGAAACAAAACTACCTCAGCCTGAACTGCATGTGACCTTTTACTATGTGGTATCTGTTTGGTGTTAAGCATGTATGACATCAGTTCATAAGTCAAATACAAACCTCCAGATGCTGTAAAACCAAAAAGCTGTTAAATCAGCTCCTCATCTTGTGAAAGACAAAATATAATCCATTTATAGCCAGGATGAATTTGCCAAAATTAGAAATTATCTCTTCCTGGAAAAGGCAATGTGAAATCACGTCTCCCAAAAATAACAAAACAATGAATATTCTAAATGGAGCATGACAGTACGCTGTGAGAAGTATCTGCCATTTTGTTACTCCTCCTCTTACATCTATGGCATCTTAAATATAGGCTGAAAGGAAATTAAATATGGGTCATTTTACAGCATCATATATATANAGAAAAATAAAGCAAAAACAGATCTAATATTTAACATGAAGAATTTTAAAGACCTCTGCCCAAGTAAATTGCTTTTTAATTTCACCTAAATTCTTTTTCCTAGGCAACTACTAATTTCAACAATTTAATACAATGAACTCTGTAACTTGCTCTGGAAACACACAACACACTGCAAAAACTTCAGAACTGGGTTATACTTTAGAAAGAAAACTTAATGAAAGTGGCAAAAACTGTAAAAGTTAAATTTTATTAATTTTCATGTCATCACCTGCTACTCATGACCAGCTCCAGAAGTGACTTCTATTTCTTGAAGTTCAAAATGTTAACTGTTTAACCTAAATGAAATACATTTACCAAAGTGCTTTTAGTGTTATGGAGCTCCATGAGGAAGTAAAACATGAAGAATCACTAATGTGTTTCACCATTAAGAATTATTTACCAGCATAAATAAATACATTTAAAGCAAAGGTTTGCCTGTATTTTTAAAAACTAATCTGAATTTTCTAGTCAAGCACTGAGTGTACCGTAGAGTACCTGGGATAACAGAGAAGGCAAAGTGTAACCCATTGTCCATCTCCCTTCTAACCTCATCCCTGTTCCAGCACACACTGGAGTCAATGTCTGCACTGTGTCCAAGAACCAGACTTCTCTCTCCTTATGCGCTGTCATACTCTTGGATTCCCAATAACACTACAGGTTCCACAGGGCTGTTGAGACTATTCTGTGTTACTGTTGTCTCTCAGTGTACTATGCAGCCATCCTCAGTTGATCAAATAAAAACCCGTATATTCATAAATCCATTTGTATCTGGACAAATATACTAAGTTTTGATTGTGAAAACCGATTGAAACCATGAAAAAGGGAGCTGTCACTTCAATCTTCTGTACAGAAGCACTGAGTTGTGAGTAGAGAAGCACAGCCACACATGGACCTTTCTACAGATACTAGAACTGAGCTACAAGTGTAGAAAAGATATCATGTGTCTTAAAAATGTCCAAATGCTCTGCTTTAGAGTTAGTAAACAAAAAAAAACCCCAATCCATTTCTAAAATGCAGCTATAAAATGAGAACTGAACTATCTCCTTGTCATATTCATTCCTCATTTTTAAGTCTCATGATAAACATGATTTTTTCAAAGCAATGGCCGCATCTGCTAATCCAGAGTATAACACATTCATTGCTTTCAAAAACACCAGATCTGTGTAAAATTCAAGAGAAGAGCAGTCACATTTTGAAGCTGCAGACACATATTCTGCACAATTACTATGCTTCACACCCTTGTTCTAAATTGAAACTTTAATGAGTTAGCTAGCCGTTTCCCTTCTTGGAGGAAAACTCCTCTTTCAAGCATTCACTCATACAATTCACAATATTCAATCCCCTATTATTCTGTGTGTTATGGTTGCTCTAGCTATATTTTAACTCAGCAAGTTATGTTTCTATAGAGCTGACAGTTAACAGAATTTATATTCTTCAAGGATTACATTTTTACTGCCGTCTTTGTACTACAGAATTAAGAATTGACAACAGGAGAGGGGTTTAAAGCAGCTGAGCACATTGTAGTTGAGGGGAGCAGACAGCAAGCAACGTTAGGAGACAGATTATGAACACAAGATAGTGTTGTTCACATCGGGAACACACACACATACGATCTCATGCCGCTTCCCTTGCACATTCCCCATCACAAGCTCTTTTGATCCTGCTGCACAAGGGCGGCAGAATCACCTGATAGCGTAATGCACCAAATGCAGTTACTCTCCTTTACTTATTCCTTGAAAGATGGCACCTGCATGTTTCACCAAAACTCCTAGCCTCTTTCCCCAACAGCTTAGCCAGTCACCATCTCTATTCATCAATCTTGACATTTCTTTCCCTCCCACCCCCCCGCCCACCACTAGTCCAGATTATGCTGCTCTTTAAAAGAGAAAATTGGCAATACTGACTGGTCAAACTACACTAGAAGAGGCTTTAGATAAACCAGAGACTGTAGCCAAGACACAAATGGTTCCCTCAGGCAGTTTGAAACTCATACTTGCAGAACATTACAGACTTTGAGGAGTTCTGATCACGCGTTGCTTACCAATGCAGCCAACTGCCTAACAGCTTTTATTCAAATTTATATATTTGCCTACTCCTACCACTAAAATTAAGTGGTTAAAAGCAACCAGTGCAAAGTTCAGAATTTAATAATAGATCTGTTCCAGAAAATTTTGGAAAACACATGGGAATGGTAACTTGTGTGCTAATACTCAAGGTTTTGTTAATAAAACTTCCAACACTAACCTTACCTCACTGATTTTTATGCTCACTATAAAACTGTAGCTGTCATAATATTTTTGAATTACTGCAAAAGGAAGTCAGTCACTCCAGAGTCAATGTTATTTAGCAATATAATGATAGTTATAAACTCAAAACACTTAAAACCAATTTACAAAACTATCAATCTTGGAAGCTTTTAACTTTTGAAATTTTTGCCTCCAATAACAGTTAAATTTTATTATACTGTAACAGATTAATGGAAAGCGAATTAAAAGGCCACGATGTTCTTTTTTAAAGTCATGCCAATGCATTTAATTCCATGAAAAAAGAGGCAGAATTGTATAATAGTGTAAGAATCATCAGTACATATCTGTTAGCTTTATACATGATAAAAATAGGAAAAAAGTTAACATAAAAATACTAAGAGGTTTTTTTTGTGTTTGTGTGTTTAGAGGTTTAATTGGTTTTTTTATTTTTTGGGGTGGGGGTGTGTTTGGGCCTTTTTATTAGTAAACATCAGTAATTACAAATAGTTCAAGTAGCTGTGAAGGTTTGTAACCTCCCTGGAACACTGAAACAAAGGAGGTGCCTGTAGCTACCTCTCTGAACTGGAGAGCCTGTATTATACTTGCTGGGCTGAGCTGTACCCTTGCACACCCTCACAATTTCACATTTTGAGTGACACACAACTCTGAGGAGAATCTTGTTCTGAAACTGAAACACCTGTTTATGCCACCCATTTGTTTATCAGGCATTCCTACATCAGTATGTGCAGGTGGAATCAGCTTGGCTAGAAGGTTATCTTCCAGTACCTATGGCCAAATCCTAAACAGAATGACATAGGCCAGCTTCGGCAACATTTTTCTTTTACTTATAAGAACACAGGAAATACAGAACAAGGTTAAAACAATAAGTTAAACATCTATTGTTTTCTTTAAATATAACAGAGCATTTTCTTCAAGAAATAGGACATTTTGTCTTTTATATCTCTGCTGCCCACATTCTTCCAGAGACCAAGTTACAGCCTTTTCTCTGCAAACCACTGCATTTTTCTAAAGAATGAAAAAGTTTCTAACTACCTGTAGTCTTCCTGATTTAAAAAAGTCACCTATAAAATTTTCCAAATATAAAAGCTGTGAGAGAAGTCCTTTCTCTTCCAACAAGCCAGGCTGCATAATCTCCTGGACAACAGTAAACATAAGCGGGTTTACATAATTATGCAGACATGTCAGAACCACGTAGGCTTCAAATCAGAGAACTCTGGGACAATAAGATCTGGCTTTATGCAATAATGAAGTTGCAAACATATGGCCAGAATACCTTTTTTATTAAATTTTTCTCCTCCAGAAAATAGTCTAATGTTAAATATAGGCTGTGTAGAGAAATCCTACATAAAGTCTGTGAAACAAACCCTAGCTGGCTCAATTCTGTTGTATTAAATCTAAAAATATATACGTGCTAGCAGACAAGTTGAAAATTAACTTATTTTATATTATTTTTTCTACCAGGTCAAGTACAAAAGTTGCACAGAATTCAGAAGTTGAGTCTGCTAAAACCAGAAAGAAGAGTAACCTAAGATATTAGATGATTAAATAACATCTTTCTAGAAATAAAACTAGAATTTCTGCAAGAAAATCTTACCTCGGGACAGATCATTATTTCCATACACAGAGTTGAACCATACCTTCTAAAACATTTGATGCAAGCAATAATTAGTGAGTAATATTACGTTTGGGGGGTTTTGATATCAACTGAAAGTGCCATAAATGCACACATAAAAGGACTACTCTGGCATGTAGTAAGGTACACTCTTGGTAAAGGTTTACCTCTGTATCTACTAAACATTAGTAAGATTTATAAAATGACAGAGCTCTCCCAGCAAGAACTTTTTAAGCTATTCAGGATATAATAAATAGCGATAAATAGTTCTCTAAATAGTGCATACCCTTCTTGGGGACAGTTTGAATGGGAAGACTGTTTCAAGAATAGGCAATATTTACTCCATCTACAGCAAAGCCTTTTGCTTTCTGCAAGTGGTAGGTTGATTTAGAGGACAACATAACTGCATGAATGTCTCAGATGAAAAGTAAAATATGGCATTGATCCCAGTGTTTGTAAGGATATTTTTTTAATATAAGGCTCATTTCTCAAATAAAGGAAGAAACACTCATTATTCCTGACCGATGAGACCCCAAAAGAAGTGCTTCTGTAGCAAGTGATCTCAATGCTATAAATGATCTAAATAGGCATTCTGAACTCAGCTGGTGGGGATTCTTTTTAGTAGTGCAGTATAACCTTAGTTTTCCAGTTACAGGAGAAGTAACTTTACTAGGCTAGTTCACAAGTGGATTCCAAAGACTCACACAAAATACTGATAATGTAAAAAAGCAAGATCTAAAACAAGTCAAACCAGAAAGAAAATTATATAAAAACACAATTCAGATCACGTTTGAAATGTGATCACGTTTGAATCAAGAGATGATTCAAGATTTGAAATTTGAGTGCTCAGTAATATTCAGAATTATGGAAACTAATAGGTTTTCAGTGATAGCCTGAGCCCTTTAAGAAATTGCTTTGTTAAATGCTGCAACTCATATTAATTTAATCCTTTAAGTCTTACAAATAGTAGGTGACCCAACAGCTGAAAATTACAAGGCTTAATAATATTGCTAGAGTTAAACTCTTTTATTAACAATAAGAACTTCATCCAAAAAGCAGACCGTACTTCTAGTGAAACAGGTGTGCAGCCATTTTGCCTTAGACATGGCAAATATATTGACCCTTCCCCCCTCCCCCTCCCAAAAAAACCTAACTCCCAAGCTAGTTAAAAAATTAGAATTCCTTAGGTTGGAAAAGACCTTTGGACTAAGCAATCCCTGCTCCCTCAGCTGCTCCTCAGTGAACTTGTTTTCTAGACCCTTCACCAGCTTCACTGCTCTTTGGACAAGCACCAGCACCTCAATGTCAATCTTGTAGTGAGGGGCCCAAAACTGACCACAGTATTCAAGTTCCAGCCTTCATCAGTACCCAGGGCCTGCAATAAAAATTCCAGAGAAGGAAAGACTTCTTAAACCATGAGAGGCTGCTTGAAATGCAGTATGCCAAGAAAAGACAAAAAGTGTCGTGTCAGATTCCAAATTGGTAACTTTTCCTTCGCTGTCTTTGCAGTAACATTCCTTAGGCATTTGTAGGTAGAACCAGTGAAGGCATTTTATTCTACAAAAAGGGTCAGTCATCACAGAAATGGCAGATCCTCATTTCATACTTTGTGTTTGAAAAGTTTAAGATAATTAATTAGCCTCAACAATACTGCAGAGATATGCTTGAGATTGGAACTAGGCACATAAAATTATTCTTTGTCTATTAAATGAAACACAGTAGAGGTCACATGGCAAATTAAATATAAAATTTACTATAGAATGACATCAGACAGAAGTTTCAGTTGCAGGCTTCCTGACATACGAACAGAGATTAGCTTGCAAATACTTTTACTGAATCCACTCTGCCAGATCATCTACCAGCAAGTCAGAGACATGTCAAGATCTGATCTCACATTTATTTATTATTCAGCTGGAAGCTATAAGTTTACTAGATTACCACAATTTACTCTCATCTGGGAGACAGTCTGGACAGAATAGCATCTGCATGAAAAAGATAAACCAAAACTGATATGTTCGACTTTCCTAGCAGTCTTGACACTAAACAAGCAATGTAATGTTAGATATGAAAACAAACTATCACAGAAATGGTCTCACACTGTCAGATATGTAGGGGATACAGAAAAAGAATCAGCAGTGAAAGAGCCCTGCAACCAATAGGAACCGAGTGATTGCCAAGACACAGGGACTAAATAAAGTCCTCACACTGAACACCTCAATTCTATGAGGATACAAGCCACCTCTGATTCTTCACAGTACAAGAAAGTCTAGAAGACCCACAGATATCTTAACTGTCATTTTCAGGACACCACCATATTCTTTGTGCCAGACAATACTGGATATAATATCCACTTTATTCAATTTCAAATGAAGAGAAATTTCATTAACCATGTATCTGTGCTTGATCCTGTGCTGCAGTAGAACCTGCATGGAAAAGTCTTTAAACCACAATAACCTGGTTTAGAACACTGGAATAGATTGAAAGGTGACTTGTCTTCTACCCTCTTCCCAGCTTTCTTCAAAGAATCTGCAATCTATAAAGCTCTTAATCAGAAAAAAAAAAAATGTCACTAATACAGATCTAACAGAACCAGGATGTCACAGAGCAACAAATCCCAGACTTATAAAATAGGGCCTTTGGAGTCCTGTAGAGGTATTCCATATTTTTCATATTCTCGATTCAGTGTACTAGTTGCTATAAGGAAAGATAAGTTGGTGAAACATAACAAGTATAATATATCATAATGAAGGCACAGAAATAGTCAGCGGTGCAGCAAGGAACTATTTTGCCACAGGAAAACATTTTTGCACAAGGCAAACAATTTGTTCGTGAATCTCATTCCTCTAGGAAGTCCTGCAAAACAGATTCAAATGAATTGCCCAGGAATAAAATTCATAGATATGTTGGATATTGAAATGGCCAATAAAAACAGTTCACAGCACAAAGCTACAAACTCTATCCTAGCTGAGCCCAGGACATTACATAACTACATATATAAGATCCATGTGGTTTATTTCTCTCTTCTTTTTCCTTTTTTTATAGCAAAATTTTGTCTCACAAGGAAGAAGAGAAAATGTGAGGGAGAAAAACAAAACGTAGTCAATACAGTAAATTATATAATCATGTCAGGGTGCACTTGACATTTACTACTTCCTTTTCTGTAGAAGGAATTCATGTCTTTAGACAACACCTCAAGTAGGCATTCATCAGCAAGATGGTTCTACTCTGTCCAGCTCAGGTCACAGCAATACAGTAATTGCAATACCTGTCTCAGATGTGCTATGAAGCTCCAACACTGGTTAAAACCTTGCAGGAAGAGTAAAAAGTGTGTCTTGCCTCAAAGGCAAACAGGAATAAGTAGATTAGTAATGGAGTGTTGAATCAGTTTGGAACAGGTTGCCCAGGGAGGTGGTGGATGCCCCATCCCTGGAGAAGTTCAAGGCCAGGTTGGATGAGGCCCTGAGCAACCTGATCTAGTTGGGGGTGTCCCTGCTTCTTGCAGGGGAGTTGGACTGGATGACCTCTGAAAGTCGCTTCTAACCCTAATCATTCTATGAATCAGACAGCAGGCAGGCAGCTTGACCATTTCTGGAAAGACCATGATTTCTTTATGAATTCCCAAGGACAGATCCAGAGTCCCATAATGACAGTTCTCCTGTTGAAGGCTGTGAAGTATTTTCAAGACTTCTGACAGCCACGTTACAGAACTGCCATTACACTTAGAATAGTGATGGGAAGGAAAAATGCAGTATGTTGTGCAGCATCTTAAGAGCAGGTATCTTCATGACCTAGCATAATTATAAACATTATGTAAAAATCTGATCGTCATCCCTAGAAAGCAAAACACGCTGCTACTCAGGGAGCCTGGGAAAAGTTTCCATATTTTACAGTTTTAAGCAAAAATTCATCAGAGACAAAAAAAAAAAAAA
>VXBZ01002761.1:1372193-1414306 GCA_013399135.1 Heliornis fulica
AAAAAAAAAAAAAGAAAAACAGAACAATCATTTGAACATTTTGATCTGGGGGGGGCTTTCAAAAATGAAACCTATTCTTGACTAAGTTTGCTCTAAAAAGTACATTTGGAAAAAGTTTGAACAAAAATTTTATGATGATTTTTGGCAATATAAAGAGACACAGACAGATTCTGCTATTTAAAGGGGGAAGGAGAAAGAAACATTCTACAGAATTTTTCCACACAAACCCACAGAGTGTAACGTGTAAATACTAGTAAATCATCAAATAACATATAACATTCACACTTCAAGATTCTGAGCACAGACTGACAAGCATATGCTGTTAAAAAAAAAAAATTTAATAGTATTTTAGAGCCTAGTAAGATTATCACAAGTAAACAATCTGAAGCTGAGATTCCTGATGTTGCTCCGAGTTGGAAATTTCTATTCCTTAGAAAATATATTCCTTAGTTAATAAAAGAAGAATGTCACCAGTACACAGCAGTAATAAGTGAAATGAGTTGGCTAAAGTGACCCCTGCAAATGAAAGTGCAATCAACAGTGTGTTTGAGCCAAGCCTTTTTAGCATAAGAAATATTTTCCATTTTCCTGATCATCCCTCACCCCTCTAACATTCCTCTGTACCTCTCCTGTCCTGAATTAATCTTTTGAATCTTGGTGACTAGAACCATAAACTGCATTTCAGATGAGATCTCACAGACTACATTGAAATATTCCTCATTTGTAACAGATATTTCTCTCCCAATACATTTCTGAATTAGATTTTCCGCAGCCACATATTATTGTGGCAATCTTCTAACACACTATTCATATCTTTACCAAAATCTTTATGATATACAGTTCTAGTTTTTAGCCCTCTGAAGCATAATCATGCATTTCGTACTACCACATCTCATCCATTTTTAGCACTCCAGAATTCAAGATCATCCAAATCTCTTTAGCATCACTAGGGATTCCAATCTGTGCATCTCAATGAAACTTTATGATTGTGTTTACAAAGTGTGGCAAGCTATGCAATGCAAATATTAAATAAACCTCATTGCAATGTTAGGTCTTGACCTTCATCAACAGAAACTTCCTCCAACTTGCTCTTTCCTCTTCCCTCTTGACCATCTATCTCTCTATTAGCCAATATTTCACCAATTCCACCATGCTCAGGCAGACCTCAATCTTCTGCCACACTAACAACTTTCAACATGGTACAGTATGAAAAGCCTTACTAAGGCTCAGTTGGCTTAGACATAACGTATTTTCTTGGCCTACCAAGAATAGCATTCCTATCAAAGAACAATACTGCCTATTTTAGTAGATTTCATAAGCAAAATGAATGCACAGTAGCCCTCCAAAAATTGCTAAATTAAAAGGAGGTTTCCATCCCAGAGAAATAAACGTTTATAGTGAATTCAAAGGGAGGTACTCAGGATAATGGTACAAATGGATTTTTAACATTTGTTCCAAGTTTGCAATCCAATCTGGGAATGAAAGTTTTAAGGTTCTATTTTAAATCCTATGCTAGCAATGAGGTTATAAACTCTGAGCAACTATTTTGTTCCATACAAAATACCATCAGAATTTCTGGGGTTTTTTTTCATAGATTATGATGACTTTAGTTGAATGGTTTTGTACTTGAAAATATGTTTTCTATATACTTCTAGGATTTTAAACCTCTCAACATATACTTAAACGCAAAGATATAAATTACTGCGAGAATGATTTTTTTACTACAGCATAAAAACCAAAGAAGAAGCATTTTTTTTAACCTTGGTGTTTAATCATTCTTAATCTTTTAGTGTATTAAATATATACATTTATTGTGTATTCTTTGCAGTTTATGTATGTAGTGTATTTATGTGTATATGCATATTTATGTATAAACAAATATTATGCTATAAATAATTTAACACAAAAGTAGAAGCTGCAACAAAGCACATTTATTACTCTTGGAAATGAAACCTCAGTATGAATATTCATTCCCCAATCAGAACAGCAACATTAATATGAAGCCTTATAAATCTGCTCTCTAAGAAAATTCTGAAAATAAACAAACAAAAAAACCCATCATAAGTCCTCATCTGTTTTTCTTTTCCTGGAAAGCATTCTGAAAGAAAGCTTCCCCCTGCCGCCCCCCAGACAGATTACTCTGCACATGGGTGAAATTCTGCTGCTTTTTCCAACTTCCACAGAAGACTGGGAGAACAAAGATGCATTTCAAGAAACAGGACAATCTACCTACACAGAAGGAATCTTAAAGTTTACCTATATATGATATAGACTATGCAAATTTATTTTTATACTTATTAGCACATATGACAATCACAGTATCATCTCAAGGAGAAGCAAAACAAACAAAAAACCAATGCAAAAATCACAGACACCACCACACCTTTCCAACCCAGTATGTTAAAAAGGACAAGTTAAGGACATGCTAATATTTTCTCCGTTGCTGTCAACATGTCTCACACAGGGCCTAGAGCCTTTCCCTGTATTACATTATCCCTATACATACATTTCACACAGTTAACGGCAAAGTGCCTACGCACTTAAGATCTTAAAATGATGCTTCACAGAATTTAGTTTCCAAGTACTCATTTAGGAAGGATTTTTTTTACAAAGTACAGAACTAGTAGTTAAAGAACAAAACCAACCACATACAATTTAATCAATTTATAAAATATAGATCTACCTTAAGATTGTATTACAAAAGCATATTTGTGAATACATAGGTGTATGGTCCTCTGATTTCCTTCTCACTTTACAAAAAGCAGGGGCTTTTTTAGGCCTGTCGCTCCTGAAAATTAAATCTGGGATGAGAAAATCACCCTTTGTTCTTTCTGCATATATTATACCCCAGTAATACCTCTGCAGTCTGCCTGTAAACTTGTGCAGATGCAATTAAGTGCTTCTGTAACTGAAGCTTTCTAAACCCTTCCATTATTTATGCAAGAAGAAACATAACCCTCTATCCTCATTCATCTCAGTACTGGCTTGCAAGACCTAAGAGGAGTAAAGAAAATTAAAACTTTACTCACTGAATGTTGTATATAGATGTGGTTTTAATGTTAACAAAAAACAAACCTGAGGAGCACAAGGTGTCTTTTCATAGTAATAAAATAAAATAGTTGCTGCACATTCTTGGTATTTATATATATATACACACATATATATGTAAGAATTTTTATATTTTACATAGAAGTATATATAAATAAAGTTTTGCCTTTAATAGGCATTCAGCCACCAAAATTGTTCCATTAGGTATACCCTTAATTAGCCATTTTTGCATTTTGAACATCTTAATTCCAAGAATCTGTCTAAAGAATTAAAATATTTTGCTATAAATATGTAAAAGTAAATTAATCTAAATAAGAAATATTTTTACTTCAATGTAGGTGTCATGAATCAGAAACACTTAAAAGGGTACACAAGAGTCATTCTCATTCTTTACTATAATCTATTGCTAGGCTTAACAAGAAGAGTAGTTCTTCAGCATGATTGCTGGCTATAATTAATGACAGTAACCGCCACAAAGTTTATACACATGAATATTTCTTATGTGAATTAGATAACATTAAGCAAGCATCCAAGGAATACAAAGAAGCACCTAATTAGTCTCAAGGTCACTTGTTACAGAAACCATTAGGCCATTGAAAAATAGAAACCTTTGAAGCAAAGACCAAATCCCAAGTTTGCAAGTAGTACAGTCCTACAGAAAGGAAATTCAAAGGGACATCAGATATCAAAACTCAATATACATAGCATGGCCTTTAACAGTAGCAGCCGTTCCCTGATCAAGTTTTCGACACCAGGTTGCAATCCTCAACACTGACCTAAAACCTTTTGCCCTTATTTAGGAAAAAATACTTTTACATAACTTCAAGATTTCCTCTTTCAACCACGTCACTGGTTGAGAGAGCAAGTGAGACAATTGTACATCACAGAAAAAGTTCTGGTCTTACTCTTTTAGCTTTTAATTTAGCAGATGCCTGATACTGACACTATAACAAATATCTTTGAAATGTTTAACTTACTAACACAGTTAAAAGGAAAAATACCAAAACCCTAAATATGTAATCCATAAAGCAGCATATTTTCCTTAATTAATTTTCTCAAAGTTTACAATATCTGTACTAATTCTCTGTAACTAGATATGTTCTGGATCCATTCTCAGAGAATCTGTGTAGAATAAACATTTGAAACATCTTAAAGTCTAACTAAAACCATCTTTCTACTACACTGCAAGGCAAATGATTTTTGGATGTTTTGCATTTTTATGCTAAATAGTGCAGCTGCAATTGATAAAAAGCAATCAAGCTAATTTAAGTCAATCATGTCCAGGAGGTTCTCATCACTTGTATGAAAACGCTCTCACACTCACTTTAAGGCTTTACCACAGCAAGTAGCTTCTCTCCCCTCACCCCCAATGTTGGTACCGTAAAGTTCCATCTGCATCTTATGCAACAAAGGGAATATTATTGTTTTGGAATAAAAAAAATCATTTTACACTGTGAATTAAACTCATGTGTCTCATTTGTATAAAAGCTTAGGTTGATAGTACCAACTGGGCACAAATACAGTTTATCACAGTACAGCCTCACTGTACCTTTAGTGTACCATCAAGGCATCAGGTCTGAGGCACAGTAATCCTCTGGCACTCAAAATGCACAACTGTACTCTCATAACGTAACCTGGGCTGCATTATTGAGATCATAACATATGTTTTGAATTTACAATTTTGGCTTATCAATATGGGCACATCACAGCTGCCATCCTGAGTTCCCCTCTCAGCTGCTGCATTTGATATTTTACATGATGATTGTTTATATTTTAACATTTTGTATTATTAAAATTATTACTATAGATTATTATTAAAGTTATTACAGTTCTTATTAAAATAATTATAATTATTAAATATATTAAAATATTGCCACTACATTTCAGACCTATAAAGCTATTACAACCACAAAAGAACTTTTTCCTACATCAGGAAAATCCCACATAATGAGTCTGAATGCTGTTCCGATTCTCATCCATGTGGCCAACCCCCACATGCACATGACTGCTGACACTTTTCAGCCAGCTGAAAAATTATGAAATAAAGAGCAGCCTTGAACTTCAAAGTATGCCATGCCTTTATTCCTGTTCCCTGTGAAATGGTTACAGGGTTCAGTGCAGTAACTGGAGAAGGAAGCAGAGAACCACATAACCATGTCCTGGATCTCTCCTTCACAAAGAGATGAAGCCAGGTGACAGCGAGTGCTATCAGACTGACTTATATTGGTGTAACTCCTTCTCTTCATGTTCTCGTTGAGCAGCTGCACATCAAAACCATTTGTCCACTGATCCCAAAGAAGAAAATAGGGAAAATAGAAAAGCCTGCAGGAAAAGCCACCTACCAACAACCCTGCAACTAATCGAGGCACGGTTTGAAAAACATACCCTGGTCTTCAAGTCATAAAAACTGTATCTGTCACAGTGGAGGAACAATCACTGAAATAATTTTCCAAATCATTTTTGTTCTACAGTAGACAAGAAGGGTGTTTTGTTGGATAGGAAATGTTCTCTTTTTATTGACAGACTGTAGGGTTTTTTTTAAACACTGAACTGTTAAATAACACATCAGATAATAATAATAATACAAGTTTTCATCAAATTGTTTATCTTAGAAACGTACATGGATAATAATTCTTAGACTGATGTGTGACTAATAATTAATGACTTGATAACACATTGCAGGTCTAAACTTGTTCATGTTCTAGAAACACTTCTTTTGATCAGAACACAAAATTCTTCACAATAGGTAAACCAGCACAAAGCAAAGCCAACTAACAGGAGGAACAGGCAGCACCTGTCTTGGAGCCAGTCTCTGAAACTCCTAAGATCATACTTAGAGTTCTGTGCCTGGTTTGGACTTGCCCAGTACAAGACAGATATTGAAACATCAACTGAGGCCCACCTGGATGGTCATGGGACTTGGGCACAAAACCCACAAGGAGAGGCTGAGCTCCAGCTTTGTGTACCCTGAAGAAAAGGCCCCAGGGAGACCTTACTTCTGGATTCAATCACTTAGTGGGAGGATTTTAGAAACCTCTTCTCAAGGTTACACTGGGAAAGCAATGAGACACAACTGAAACATGGAAATTCCACCTTGACATACAAAACCCATGTTCTTAACTAAGATCTTGGCCAACTTCTAGAATAGGTTCCTAGAGAGGTTATTGAATCTTCATTCCCAAGCTATCCAAAACTTGACTGAGCTGAGCAACCTGCTCTAAGACTCACTTTGAGCAGAAATTTGGGCTACATGACCTCTACAGCCCCCAAGGTGCATGATTCTATGATTCATCTGAACTTAAGTCTCAATCTATCAGTCTCATACACCTCCTACATTAAAAGCAGAGACAACAGACATGCTCACACTAAGTCTGGCACCATAAAACACCACCAAAGGAATTTCTCACTGGAAAAGAAAATACCTAAAGATCAGCCCTCCCTGAGGAGTTTCCCAAAGTCACAGAGATGGGCAAGCAGCACCTGGGCTGCATGGGCTGAATATGAAATGGACTGCATAAAAGAAAGTTAGAAAATCCCATCTAGCCTTTGGGTTTCTTCATGAATTAAGGGGTGAGAATTTGTTATGTAACTGTGTTTTAACCAGCCTTTCTACAATGAAGTTGAACAAAGATGATCTTACAAAGTTCCCACTCATCTAAAAAACATCAGAACCCCTCTAGACATGAATTATTTAAAATATGACTTGTCAGTATCTGCAAAAGGTAAATACTTGAAGAAAAATTATGCCACCCACCATAACCAAAGGAAAATGTCAGATTTCTGATCAAACTCTCAGCAAACCATCAAAAATCCAGCTTTTCTTGGGGTAATCCACAAAGAAAAATTGCAAAAGTTTAAAAATCAAACAGAGCAGCAAAAACAAAAAACAAGGCACAGGTTACTTATAGGTACATCCAGAATACTACTTTTATTTTCATGGAATGATGTGTTATTCTTATTTATAGTCAAACCAGCAGGAAAAATTACTATATACCTAGTAAACATCCCTGAAAATTCTAAAGACATTTTGAGCAGTAGGCATGCAATCACAAAGCTAGTGGAATCTGTAAATCATAAACCTGTAGAGAAGGAAGAACAGGCTAATCTTGCCCTTAATCATGTCATCCTGCTATATTCAGATTGATACATATCCATTACTACCCACGTGCTTTATAAGCTAGCTATAAACCCTTTTCGTTAATGCAATTTAACCCAATTTCTAATATTTACAGACAAGAATGATAAAACAATTCTAATCTGCTTTTTAATAACTCCAAACTGTATTATGTCACTGTAAAAAGAAATGAAGACTCATTTGTTGCCTTCACATCTTTATTATAATAAGACAATATATATATTTTATATATTTTGTATATTTTAAACTCACCAGCATCAACAATAAATGCTTATATGCAACCCTGCTAGAGGGAATTGCCCCACTAAGGAAGGCTAACAGGCTAGTCAGACATCATTTCCCCTTCATAAATCCATGCTGACTACTCCCAGCCACCTTCTTGTCTATCAGATATTTGGAAATGGCTTCCTGGTTTATTCCTTCCTTTTTATGACCCTCCTAGAGATTGATGTGAGGCTCACCAGCCTGTAGTTCTCTGGACTGTCCTTCTTGCCTTTCTTAAAAGCACCATTTGATGTCTTCTAGTCCTCAACAACTACCTCCAACCAACATGAACTTTCAAAGATAACTGACACAATGACATCAGCACTTCTATGTGCATTCCAGCAAGGCCAGACGATTTGTGAGTGTTCAGTTTGCTTAAATATCCCTGGCCTGAACCTCCTGCAACCAAGGGTAAGTTTTCCTTGCCCTGGACTTTTCCACTGATTTCAGAGACCTGGGATTGCTGAAGACCAGTCTTACAAGTAAAATCAAGATGAAACCAGCATTCAGTCCCTTAGCCTCTTCCAAGCCCTTCAGAATCCAGTCCCCACTCCCATTCACCAGGGTGCCCAGATTTTGCTTAGGTTGTTGATGTGCTTGTAGATACCTGTCTTCTTTCGCTTCACATCGCTTCATATACGCAAATCTAGGTGGTCTTTGACTTTCTTAACCCTATACCTACATGCTCATATGTGGCGTCCTTGTGCCTGCTTCCACCCCCATACCATTCCTTTTTTTAAAATTCCTAATTAGCAGAAGAGGAGTCAGAGCAAATTTCAGTTATACAAAAGTGATCATTTCTAAAAATGCATGGCACCAACCATTCTCGTGTATTTAAACAATCCCTGAAAGCATTTATTATCTAGCAAAAACATGCATCATTTAACTTACTCTCTCCCTAGGTATGAGACTGACTGCTTCAAAATTTGTGAGAGAAGATGGCAGAGTGAATGAGCCCACTGCCAGACCACTAGTACACACTACACTAGTACCTTCTGGGCCCCTCAGTTCCAGAAGGACATACAACTCCTTGAGAGAGTCCAGCGCAGCACAACTAAGATGATGAAGGGATGGAACATCTTCCTTATGAGGAAAGGCTGAGGGAGCTGGGTCTCTTCAGCTTGGAGAAGAGGAGACTGAGGGGTGACCTCATTAACGTTTATAAATATGTAAAGGGTGAGTGTCAGGAGGATGGATCCAGGCTCTTCTCAGTGATTGCCAGTGATAGAACAAGGGGAAATGGTTCCAAACTGGAATATAGAAAGTTCCATCTTAATATAAGGAGGAACTTTTTCACTGTGGGGGTGACAGATCACTAGAACAGGCCGCCCAGAGAGGTTGTGAAGTCTCCTTCTTTAGAGACTTTCAAGACCAATCTGGACATGTTCCTATGTGATCTCCTCTAGATGATCCTGCTTGGGCAGTGGGATTGGACTTAGTGAACTTTCAAGGTCTCTTCCAGCTTCTAATATTCTGTGATATGCAGAGTCACGCTTGAGGAGAAAAAGATAACAGTGGCAACTGGCATTTCAGTGCAGATAAGCCTGAACTTTTGCATGAGTCATGACAACCGTGAGTCACTAATGTAGATGAGTCTAGGTCAAGTATGGCAAAAATTTCCCTCCTGATTTAAACTTAGGTTTTTTGGTGCAATGGCACTTTTCCTAGAAATATAGGGCAGGTTGACCACACATGTGTCTGTCTGTATTTGTGGCCTGACACTTGGCAGGATAAACTTCATTATGTTTATGGTTATGCTTAGGAAAACTACTCTCAATTGTTTCCAGTCTGTTGCAAACATAAACCTACAAGCTGTATTAAATATGTACTATTGTATTTACCACAACCTCATGAAATCATGCATAAAATCCTAAAATGGGATAAAATACAGGCAACTTCCCTTTTCACTCCTCCCCCCTAATTTCTGGCAAGACTTCAAAATAAACAAGGAAGCAAACCAATCCTTCTACTGAAAGGTCAGCCAGGACCTTATTTACAGGAAAGATAAAGCTAGCAAAAAAAACTTTAAAAAAATTAAGGCATTTTCCAGTATGAGAAAAACAATTTAGAAAGACAAAACAGCTCAACAATCTTAGTAATTATCTGTGTCTAGTAATGAAGAAACTTGAACTTCTTCTAGAGAAGAATGTAAAAGGAATTTTACACTTGCATCAAAAAATAATTTTAGTGTTTAGTAAGGGCAAAGATAATTGTAACTCAAATGTGGAATTGACTAGGTACTGCAGAATTCAGGGTTCAACCTTTTACTTTCATACTCTAATCTCAGGAGTTTTAGTTCCTTTTAGTTCCTGAAGTAGAAACTTCTGACAAAGTAGAGAAATTTAGCTATAAATATTCAAAGACAGAAAAGAATGGGGAATAATACCAAGGCACAAAATATATGTTCTGTTTGAAATTCAGTGTGGCAGAGTCCATTAAAAACATGCACTATATTTTGTTTTACTTCTGAAACATGTACAGGATTGGTCTAGACTGGAGCTCAAGTATATCTGAGCACTTTTTCCTCTGTAGTTTCCCTCCTTGCCCTGTAAGGACTCTGCTTGTCTTCACATGATTTTGCTATGTATCTAAGTTTAAAGACAAAGGATGAACAAATCTTTCTCCAAGACAAATCTTTCCCATAGTAATCAATCTGCCATGCAAGCCTCTGACCAGAGAATCACTCCTGTTAGACTGGGTATGATGTACACTTTTTGCAGAAATGCAAGGAAAAATAATCTTAGTAACTTCTACTACTACTGATAGTCATTTCTGCCAAAAAAATTCTTATTATTACTTTATTATTTGCCCTACACTTTAAGTCAACATTCATTAGTGGC
The DNA here is from genome assembly GCA_013399135.1 of Heliornis fulica. Lineage (NCBI taxonomy): Eukaryota > Metazoa > Chordata > Aves > Gruiformes > Heliornithidae > Heliornis > Heliornis fulica. Next base: position 1,382,481 of record VXBZ01002761.1, read on the forward strand.
CTCAGTCAATAATATATATATCAACTGCAACCGCCCTCCAAATTTACTACTGAAAAGCACTGCAAATGCTTTATAATAAGAAGTAACTCTTTCTGATCTTGCTACAAAACAGTTTTAAATCCAAATCCAAACACTACACACACTTGGAAAACATCAAATATTACTTATGCAAAATATTATGAGTATATAGAAATGGGCAGATATAACCAACATTAATTATTATTTCAATTAGGTATTAGAAGAAACAGATTATTTACAAAGACTATAATCTATTCCAGAATCAAATTCAGTGTTGCTCTGTGTTCAGAACAATGAGTAAATGATACAGTGTAAAATTAATTAAAATAATAGAAAGTATTTTAAGTATTTTCTCAAACTTCAATAGTTTAAAGGGGAAAATAAGCATGCACAAGCGGAACTTTTTATTTACAATGTTCTCAGTCTTTCTCACCATATACCAATCTTGTGCCTGATCTCACAATGCAGGGCAGCTGGAAGAAAGTATTCTTTAAAGGTAAGAAACAGCTGTTATGCTTGGTTTGACTGGAGGAAGAATTTGAAAGACAAAAGCAAAAGGACATGAGAGAGAAAATAGTCTTCATATGTGTAGTACCTGCAGAATCATCTCAGCCTATTCCTAGCTGTCTCTGGTAATAGTATCTGATGTTCAGCTTGCCTGCATCAAAATTAATTCCACTGAAGCACAGAAGGAGACGTGAACCTGGCAAAGCCAACGATGATTCACAATCAGTAGATGAGTATATACACAACCAATCTACTTTAAAGGAAAATTATTACTGAACTTGGAAAAAACAAAATCGACACCTGACATTCCTAAATGTCAGAATTAAGGTTTCACTCTGCAAATCCAGTTTGACCTCTTATGTTAACACAGGCAGAAGACTTCCTAAAGAAAGAGAGACCAAAGCATCCTCATCCGTTTTATTCAATCTCCTGATCTATTTCTCAGTCTAACTTTGCATTAGTACAAACATTTTCAAAACTCCCTAAAAACTCCCTGATTTTATCTTGTTAGGCATTAGTTCTACCATACATTTCTAACACTCATCATAGCAGAGCTCTACTGGCTCAGACAATGTTTAAGCAGCTCTATACACCATCGTTGTCCTATCGCCACATGCCCAGGCAAATAGTCCCTCCCCAGCTTTGCTGCAGGCCCCCTTCAGGTACTGGTAGGCTGCTATGAGGTCTCCCCACAGTCTTCTCTCTCCAGGCTGAGCAGCCTCAGCTCTCTCAGCCTGTATGCAGAAGGGAGACGCTCCAGCCCTCGTACCATCCTCATTACCATCCCCTGGGCCCTCTCCAATAGTTCCATGTTCTTCTTGTGCTGAAGGCTCCAGAGCTGGATGCAGTACTCCAGGTGGGGTCTCACAAGAGCAAAGGGGCAGAACCACCTCTCCTGACCTGCTGGCCACAGCTTTGCTGATGCAGCCCAGAATACGGTTGGCCTTGTGGGCTGCAAGTACACACTGTTGGCTCATGTTCAGCTTTTCATTCACCAATACTCCCAAGTCCTTTTCCACAGACCTGCTCTCTATCACATCACCTCCGGGTCTATATTGGTAATGAGAATCGGCCCTGCCCAATGCAACACCCTGTACTTGTCCTTGTTGAACTTCATGAGGTTTGCACGGGCCCACCTCTCCAGCCTGTCCAAGTCCCTCTCTCGATGCCATCCCAGCCTGCCGGTGTGTTGACCACCACTCAGCTTGGTATCATCTGCAAACTTGCTGAGGGTGCACTCAGTTCCACTGTCTATATCAAATAATAAACTGAAGACAATTGTACAGATTCGAGTTATGTAATGAAAGAATCAGAGAAGTGGAGAACTGCACAACACTCAACAGTTTACTAACATTATTAACCACTTACAGGACCAAACATCTAAAAAAGTGATTTTTTTCAAAGAAAACAGATAATTTGAGAAGTTTCAAAAAGTTTTTAGTTAGTCAAGTCCAGCAAATGTTAGTGACCATCCAGCCTTTGAGAACATTTTGGATTTTAATTAATTTAAATTCACAACCTTCTCATTAACTAGGATTCCTTAAAAATCTTGCTCCAAGGACATTAATATCCTTAATTAACCAGGTGCTATCATGCATAGTAGTTGTTTAGCCCAACTTGTCTTTTAGTGTCCAACCACTATTTTCACAGCTCACTGTGCACAGTGAGTTGTCCTCGCTACAACTGGAAACTAAGATGATTGTTCCCACATGTCTGTGCCAGACAAAGGTCCACAAGGATTATTTACTAAAATTTTATGGTTACACAAGTTAGCTTCCATTACTTAAAATGGTAGAGCTGTGGATTACCAAATCTACTTCAGAAACACAGCTTTGCCACACATGCATTATCCTTTGCTTGTTGAAATGAAGTAGTACATTTATGTTTGAGTTTCTATTTCATAGAATTTATAAAATAAAAAACCAGAAAACAAAATGGCAGCCACAGAACTGGAATTCCACTCAGTTTGCCGCACCAGTTAGATGAAAGTAACCAAATAATGACAGAATCACATTATTTGGGGGTAAATGCAGATGCCAATTCTTTTCTTGAAGAAAATTTGCAAATACTTTTTCCCTATAACAATTTCAAATCTTCAAAAATTCTTACAGCCTGCATTGCTTGACAATTTAAAATATGGAAAGTACTAGAGGAATGTAAATATATAATTAAACAATCTTTTATCACTTAGGACAGTATGTAGTTTCTTTTTGCATTAGCTGGTCTTATTTTGATGTTTCTGTAATATTAGAAGGTCACCTGTAAAAACCACTGATCCTTCACAAGCTTAGGTTTTTACTTTTGTTTTACACTGTGATACCATGACCTAGAGATCTCTTTTCTTCCAAAAGGCAGGGGGCCAAAACACACCACCACATAACTATTAAGAAAATATTACTCAGAATCCTTCCAAGAAAAGAATTATTAAAAAGCCATCTGAGATCCACTCTCAGTATGAGCATCTCCAAAGATTTCTGGACAACCAGATCTGTAGAATTTTTTTTTTTTTTATTTTTTTTTAAGTGAGCCATATGTCCTATTATGTTCATTAAAATCTGCTTCTAATGTAATAATGACTTTTTCCTCTGGAGAGATAGAGAACAGGCTTAGAATGTATGTTTGTACTTACCACAGCCTTGAATTTTGGGGGTTAGGAGCAGTTGTGAGCTAAGAATTCTGCTATCTATGTTAGGAAGAGCAAATCTCTTCACTAAACGAAGACGCTCCCAAACTGAATCACTAATTTTAAAAAGATGGTTTGCAGTCTCTGGCCTTAGTCCCAACATAAAGGCTGAACTCTCCCACATTATATCCCTACACTGCCTTCTTAACACCCATATTAAAAAGAACATTAAAACAAAAACCAGTGCACACACAACCATTAGACTGCTGCTGTGTAAGTGAAAAAGCCTGCCTTTCTACACAAGGATCAGCCTCTCTGATGACATGATATTTCCTTCATTTTTCACCTGAAGATAGCAGACAAAGGTAACAGCCACGAGTGCCCTTTTCCTCTTTCACTTCTTTAAACTCAAGAACTACCTGCCTTTGGCCTTAGGGCCATTCATGGCTTATTCCCCAAGCCACAGTCCCTGTCCTTTCCATCACCAGAATTAATTCATGCCTTCCTTTAAGCAGCTCTAGCCCTTTCCCCCAGCTGTCTCAAACACAAAAGCCAAGAATAAGCAAAATTATTTCAGTAGCTTCTCACACTTCATCAATATAGCAATATAAGCAAAACATCATTAACAGTTTCAATCTGGGGGGTTATGTCTACCAGTTACTATGCTAATTACACCTACAAATTATTTGTATTTCCCTGGGTTTTGCATCTACTTGTTGAAATTTCAATACAATTCTAAGGTTGTAGAATCATTTCTGAAGAAGTGACTCTCAAGATCTCCAGTTACAGCAAAGCCTTTAAATTAGTAGGTAACAACACTAATACTTTTCTAATAATTTCCATCCACAAGAATCAAGCCTAATTGCAGTTTAATTTATCTTATCAAAGTAAATTCTGTCCAGTTATAAAAAAAAACCATTAAAGCTGTCTAACTGAATACTGGTTTAAATTACAATCAGGTAATTTTCTGTAAATTTAAGATCTGGGCAGGGGGAGCCTACAGTTATTTATTATTTCGATTAAATAAAACAGATTAAAGAGAGAATTGGTTTGTCAGTAAGATAAATCTAAGATTTATTACACTATTTGTCCCGAAATTTACACAGAGAGCAGTATACAGCCCTCAACTTAGCATTCACAATCACAGGTTAGAAAAGACCTTTGAGATCACCAAATCCAACCAAACCTGTCCTCACCTAAACCATATCCCCAAGCACCTTGTCTACCCATCTTTTGAATACATCCAGGGATTGTGCCTCTTTGGGCAGCCTGTTCAATGCTCAACAACCCTTTTGGTTGAAGAACTTCTTCCTAATATCTAATCTGAACCTGTCCTGGTGCAGCTTGAGGCCATTCCCCTTTGTCCAGTCACCTATCTCTTGGACGAACACACCATTGCCCACCTCTCTACAAATCTCCTTTCAGGTCACTGTAGGCAGTGATAAGGTCTACCCACCAAATATATTTCCCGTTTTCTTTTTATCTGTGTTTTCTTGTTTCTGGTACTACATATTAATGGAAATCTCCACTCTTTCAAGTCACCTTTCAATCAGCCAATTTCATTTCACTTTTTAGGAAATTAAAAATATGATATCCCAAAAGAACAGAACATTTCAGGGTCTTATCAAGAATGGATTCAATTTGGGGGTGGTGTAATTACATCAGCTAAGGTCACTGAGGTTAGAATGGATCTTAGGACATCAATCAGTCCAACTTCCTGCTCAAACCATGGAGAACACCGAGATCAGACCATGCCATTTGATGTGCCTTTGATCAGTCAAATCTTAAACCCCTCCAATAGATATGGAAAAAACCCAAACAAACTAAAAGCAAAAAGAAAGCCAACAAGAAAGCCCAAGTTGGCTTCACAGTTTACTCTGTTAAATCTAGAAGCGTGCTCATGTAAGTGTTCCTCCAGTTTAAACTCCTTGAATTTACTGACTTGCCACTGTGCTCCACTCTCCCTTCTAAACTCTCACAGGAGCCCTCAAAACATGAAAACGAAGTGAAATGGCTGGCAGTTCTACCTGAGACAGTGCTCAGCTGGCAAACGTGCAGCACACTCCCAAGAAAGCGCTGAACAGCTCTGGAGTGACACACAAGCCTCCAGCATCTGGGTGATCTCTCCTTTGCACGCACTGCAGAACAATACGCTGGCAGGACAGCAGAGACCACACTGAAGTATCTGGCCCAGCCTCATTTGAAACAGGAAAAATCACAAAACAATAGAAAAATACAATTTCAAAGTATAACTCTAACTTAGAAAAATAAAACTGTGAGAGTGAAATAGCTGTAGTTATACAGTTATTGAAAGCAGATTTACATTTCAAGAAACATCAAATGTCAACATTGTAATAGAAAGAAAAATAAAGCAGTTGTATTTTTGTTTCAAGTATTCTGTGCTTTTTTCCTCCTTTTATTTGTTCTTTATGCAAACTAAGCACTGCCAAGAAGTCAATCATTTCACAGCCCTTCTCTATAAACAGATCTGTTTGAAAGAAAAAACAGACTGCAATAAATACCTATTATAATCACCTCTCCTCTTCATTTTATTAGCTGTTCTATATTTATACATGCAAGCCGAACACATCAGTATTCATTACCATACAGACTTCACATATTTTTCTAATCCATTTTCTCCACTGACAGGACTATGCTCACAACTTACACAATTTCTCTGTAGACATTTACTTATTCCACAGCTCACTAGCCTTCAAACAGCACACCTGCCAGTTTGCCAGTGAATTATCTAAAGCAACAAAACACTAATAATGTGCTAAGTATGTTTGTGTCAGGATCACTTATGAAATTAATTATTTTTTTTCCACTGAGTTACCCAGCTGAACTTAATTCATTTGCATCACTCTACGTAACTTTTGTTCCTAATTGTAAGAGCAGTAAAGTGCCAGTCACTAGAAAAATATGTAAGTACAGTCTCAAACTCTACATCTGCCGCTTTTCAATGTGTACAAATAGTAGCATCTCATCTTTTTAAATAATCAAAAAGGGTCATTCATGAAGTTTAACCTCTTTCCCTCTGCAACAACAGTACAAGGCTTCAGTAAAACTTCCCATCAATAGCCTTTTCCCAACATCAAGGAAAGTCTCTGCAGGTCTAGCATTCTTCCTTTTAACAATTCTCTATGGAGCAGAGTGACATTTTCACTGTTCTGTAGCTGGAGCAGCCTGACCTTGGCTCATTTGTACCTGACCTTAGGGTTTTGACATCATTACTACAGAGATAATCAAAACAAAGGCTATATACATTAGGGGAGGAAAAGTTTGCATAGTTTGGCACTATTATCACATACACCCTTAAAATGGAACAAAATGAATTGCACGTAGCAGAGGCGGTGAACCTTCTAAGGACTGGTTCCAAACATTTTTCCTACTGGCAATAACCCATTTTCAGACCTCCCAACTCTGGCCACCATGATAGTTACTGCTTTAAAGGATTATATCTTTTTGTTTCGGCTGTTAAAAAGCTATCATTTGAAGTTTTTATTAAGTCAAATAAACCTATAAAAAGCCAATACACTGACATCAATGGGATAACAAACATTGTGCAAAAAGCACACTGTGTTTAGCTCCAGACATAACTTGTTTACTGTTGGTTTAAAATTTTCTCACATCATGTGACAAAGCACCGTTGTACCTGAAATCTGATTGAGTTACCATTGTTTGAAGGGAATTAACTATACTCATAAAAAATCCAGATGTCCTCTTATTTCTGATCTGCTATAATGCATGTAAAAACTCTAAATAAACAGAATTGCTAGTCCTGCTGCTCAGTGACTAGAATGCAAGTCACCATTCTGCAGAAATTAAGAACAATTTTAGCTATGCTTACACTTCATTCCTGACCACTGAAACCAACTATGTTAAGCATGATCTCAAACTTCAACTGTACATTTGAAATCTTTTCTGAGATAATTTTCTAAGACATCATTGAAATTATTCAACAAATAAAGTGAAACTAATGACATTCCAGGGATATATACAACTATAATTAACAGGAATAGATCACTTCTAAACCTCACACCCTATTAGACTTGTTTGCAAAAACCATGGAAGGTGGCTGATTAGTATCAAGAAATCAGGACACTCAAGTAGAACCAGTGTTGTATTGCAGGGGCCACCATTAAATCCTGTTCAATATCTTCATTAATAATTGGATGATGGGGCAGTGTGTAGCCTCAGCAAGTTTACTGATGGTACAAAACTGGGAGAGCAGCTAATAAACCAGTGTGATGCTGCAGTTCAGAGAGACCTCAACCCCGGAGAAATGGGCCGATGGGAACCTCATGCAGTTCTGGGAAAGTCAAAGCCAAGTCCTACACCTGGGGAGGAACAAGTTGATGCCCCTATATATGCCGAGGCAGGCGGAAAACAGCTTTGCAGGAAAAGATGTCACAGTCCTGGTGGACACCATGTTGTACACCAGCAACATGCCCTTGGGGCAAAAAGGCAAACAGTATCCTGGGCTGCATAAGGAGGAGTGTTGACAGCAGGTTGAGGGGTGTCATCTTTCCTCTCTATTCACCCCTGGTCAGGCCACACTTGAGATACTGTGTGCAGTTGTGGGCTCCTCAGTACAAGAGAGACATGGATATATCAGAGAGTCTGGTGAAGGGCAACTAAGGGATTGGGGGCTTTAATAAAGAACTGAAGCATCTCTCATATGACAAAAGCCTGAGAGAGATGGGACATCTTATTACTCTGTATAAATACCAGAAGGGATACTATAAAGAGGATGGAGCCAAGATTTTCACTTGTCTCCAGTGACAGGACAAGAGGCAATGGGCACAAACTGAAACACAGGAGGTTCTCTCTGACCATCAAGAAACAGTACTGTGAGGGTGACCAAGCACTGACACACATTGCTCAGTGAGGTTGCAGTCTACATCATTGGAGATAGTCAAAAGCCATCTGGACATGATCCTGGACAACCAGATCTAGGTAGTCCTGCTTGAGCTGGGTGGGGAGGGGGTGGACCAAGTGACATCCAGAGTTCCCTTCTAATCTCTATCATTATGTGATTTTATGAACCACATGTATTCCATCATACAGGGAACATACATTGATGGTGCCTCCAAAACCTGAAGATAACCTGCAGAGTATCAGTATTAACCTAAATAATAATGAAAGGCTTGTTATAGAGAAACCAAGATCCTGTTGAGGATTTCTTTTATTACATGATTTACTAAGCTGATTCAATTACAACAAAGTAATCACTATTCAGGCAGGAAGTTGTGACTGCAACCATGAATACCTTACTCAGCTCAGGATTAGAACCAGCCTTCAATGGTTAGTTTCACCTCCAGAAAGAAGCCCTTCAAAGCAGGTGATGAGAATGTTTTAGGACAGCATAAAATTCTACAGTAATAATTAATAAAACTAACTATTCTACAGACAATGTGGACATGCAGGAAGAAAGGAGCATGGCTTAAGGCAGGCCAAAATGTTATTAACTTTACTCATCTGGGATTTACCAATCGCTTGTACAGTACAAAATTCCTTCTGTAATGATTTCCACCTGCTGGAGCAGTCCCATTCACCCTGCATCTCCCTGCAGCTGCTTTCCCATGTACTGCTGGAGGCCCACTGCTCTCCCTTTAGATAAGACATGAGGCCAGGAAAAAAAGGCTCAGTTACTGTAAGAAAACAAAATCTTTCCCCAATTCCCAGTTGCAGAGAACAAAACCTGAAATGTCTAGACTCATTTCTGGATTGCTACCACTGCACAGTCTAGGACTTCGTTTAGTCAGCTTACAACCCAGCTCTCAGAGGCAGCCCAGCTGGCAAAGCAGGACTTTTATTCTTCATCCATCTACACTGGCAGGCCACATGCTTGACCACCGTGTGAGTGATACTTGCTCATTTCCAGACCTTTGGTAAGAGAGATCCCTGGTTTAAGTACATAGAAACCCACTCTCATGGCAAGGATTGTATTTTCTGCAGGACAACTAAAGCTTTCTTAGAGGAGCTTTAGATTTGTTGCTCTTTTGTTATTTCACAGAATCACAGAATATCAGGAGCTGGAAGAGACCTTGAAAGTTCACTAAGTCCAACCCCCCTGCCCAAGCAGGACCATCTAGAGTAGATCACATAGGAACATGTCCAGATTGGTCTTGAATGTCTCCAAAGAAGGAGACTCCACAACCCCTCTGGGCAGCCTGTTCCAGTAATCCGTCACCCTCACAGTGAAAAACTTCCTCCTTATATTAAGATGGAACTTTCTATGTTCCAGTTTGGAACCATTTCCCCTTGTTCTATCACTGGCCATAACTGAGAAGAGCCTGGATCCATCCTCCTGACACTCACCCTTTATATATTTATAAACGTTAATGAGGTCACCCCTCAGTCTCCTCTTCTCCAAGCTGAAGAGACCCAGGTCCCTCAGCCTGTCCTCATAAGGAAGATGTTACTTCAAATTATGCCACATTTACTTTCTCACATATAACCACATGTAACATTTTCAGTAAAGATTCATATGAGATAGATGCACTTCCTCTACTCCCTCAGAGTTCTCCAAACTAAGCTTCCTGTCTTGCAGTGTCACATTTAATTTTGCAGGATGTAGTAAGAGAATACAGCTTGAAGGCATGAATTTGTCATTGAAATGTACAACAAAGCATGCAACAAAACAAACACAAAATTACTTAATTCTTGTTGTCACACATTTGCCCAATGGTCAGTCAAAATATATGAAAGGCAAACAGGCAAAAAGGAATAAATAAAAAAGTTTGTTTTCAACCTCCTCATAACTTACCAACACTAGGAACAAGATCAGCTCTAAACCCCCTAAAACTTATCACATCCAACGTAATAAATTTTTACTGAGATATCTTCTTCTTGCTTATGTTAAAGTTGTATTATTTCTGGTTTTGCCTAAGTGTTGATAAGAAACAAGGACTTTGGCCTACAAGAGTAGACACAGAACTCTAGAAATTAGCTGCTGTCCAGCTTTCTTTCATGTTCTTCAGAGCTCCGGAACATTTCTCCTGAAGACCCCCTAGTGTACAGCAAGGTGGTAAGGAATGTGCCAAAACCCTGGGGGTCTTAAACATCTGTAACCACAGATCACTAGAAAATGTGCATCAGACTTGACTTCCTAATTTATGAAATCACTTGGACACAGAGATCTGTCATTTGCTTTCATAATGAATCTTACTTTTATAATCTGTTAAATTGCTTGGACACAGTGATCTATCACTTGTTGTCATGATCGTTAGAGAAAGCAAGTAACATTCTCACATAGTTATATAGCAATTTATGGCAAATCCTGTATTTGGTTACACAAGCCCATTTCTCGAGCTGAAAGCTGCTATAAGACTCTAAACCGTGTTGGACAGCTGAGCAGATTTAAAGAGATTCAAAGTCTATTCAAAAGAGGTGAAAAGTATGTCCAGACTAGCTACATGGCCACGTTATCTATTGAGAACCTCAATATTATTGAGCTCCAGAAGCTTCTCATTTCATATCTAAACTGGAAAATTACACAGCCTGTGACATACCTATGACAACCTTGAGGCTTTAAAATAGCAAACAAAAGTGCTGTTCTTTCATGATAACTCCTGGCTTGAAAAACCAATGGGAACACAGTGTTCTTTATTTCTATCTATAACATAAATGCAAAGATATTTTTCAGCAGAACTGAGAGGCACTACACCACCACCATACATCTAACCAGCATACCAACAGGCAATTACAGCTAATTTTAACAAAAATCGCTTCATGCTCAAAGGTTCAAGCTCAAATGCTTTATGTAGAAACTAAGAAGAGGAGGAATTGAATTCCTGTTAGAAACCAACAGGTTCTCCAGCAGCACTGCACAGTCCCAGTAACCCCTCATCAAGAGCACTGTAGGCTCAGTTCTTTTCCCCTCTGCCTATCTGCCAGCCATAAGCTGGCATGTCTTCGATACATACTGGTCTGATAAAGAATTAGGAAATCATTTAAGCAGAGGATGGTGACGAATTCCACTGGCTCTCAGCAGCATGACAGGTAACACAAACATTACAAAACAGATTTGCACACACAAGTTAAAACATATACTACTCAAAATTGAGATCTGGCAAAATTGCCAATGATTTTACTGTTGTTCTACTATGATTATTTTGTATGATATACACATGCTGGCTGGCCCATTAAACACAAAGTGGAAACTCTAAGCTTTCACCTGTATCACCTTAATGTACAGAGGATAAGACATACAGCACAGAAGGATACTCAAAATCTTAGAAATACTTATTTATTGCTTCCACAAGAATTAAGAGTTTCAGCTGGTTTTTTTTCCTAGACATTTGTTAGCCAGCAATTTGAAACATTCTGTAAGATTTCTGTACACCTTAAATAATACATATACTTCTCTGAATCTGAACTGAATTTCACAGTTACTTCTGTTTCTTGAAAGGGGTACACACATTAAATTCGAGCAGTTATAATAAAAATCAATCTAATCAGCATTGTGTGCTCCAAGTATATGATTGAAAAAAAAAGAAAAAAAAACAAAAACAAAACCAAACAAACAAAACCAAACAAACGAACCGCAAACCCAAAACCCCAAAACCCACAGGAAATTAGCTTATGGGCAAGGTTCTTTAACACTGGATTTATACTTTCTGTCAAATGTTGCAACCATCTAAACCATGTATTCCAGCACCTACATTTTTATGATCTGACTTTGTAGAGGCATACTTAACTAATGTTCTGGCCTGTTTTAAAGACTGAAATGATTCCTATTTTAAAATAAATGTTGATTTCACTTAAAACAATAATAACAGATTAATACCATGCACCCTTCAACAGATCCTTCAAAACACATCAGTAGCTCCACTCTTCAGAACAGAAACACACAATAGAAAAGAACATCAAGCCAGACCAACCGAAAGGAAAACAAAGTCACGATGAAGAAGCAAGGAATGAAATCACAACAATCAAGTCATTAAGGCTCAGCTCCCCCACTGAAGCCAATGAGAATGGGGCACAAATCTTTTATTAAAAGCAATCATAAGTGCTTCTATAAAACCTTTAGAGATGGTATACTCAAAAAAAACCCATACCAATTATACTGGCACTTAGAGGGTTTTAAAATATTTCACTATTCTTTAACAAATTGCCTTTCACATAGCCTGGCAACAAACACATAATCACCTTGACACGTGCTATTAACTATTTCTACTGCATTATATGATTAGAAGATACAATACCTCTGTCTGAAGTATGGCAGCTCTCTGTTCTTTGGCAGTAAGTGACTCTTTAAGCACTTCAATGTGTTGCTTGCAATCTGAATTCTGATTGCTAAGGGTTTCAAGCTTAGTTTGTAAGGCAAGAAGTTCTGATTCTTTCTTTGACAGTTCTTGTTTCAGTTGGTCAATCTGTAATAGGGGAAGGGGAAAGGTTAGATCATTTCTTTCATTTCCAATGCATAGTTGCACTGAAAATCTGAATGGTGTGAACAACCATGATGTGACATGTTTAAACCTGTAAATTCTGGAAGAGAATTGAGATTTGCACACATAATTTGACTTTCTTAGAATTTACTGTACCCTGTCTTAAGAACGATTGCTCAGCTGTTGCAGAATTTAATGGGAAACTCTTAAAGGATATACATGATGATTTTGCCTATAAACTCACCATTGACTTCACTTTAGTTCAAAAGAATTTATCCTGTTTGAGGCAAGTCTGGCAGGACAGCAAAAATGCATTAAAAGTATAAATTCAATTAAATAACCCGTTCCTTCCAACACCATGGTTCTTGTGACTTATCCCTGGCCAGAGTAAATCAAGGGCTTTTTAGGAATCTGACAAGGAAAAGCAGGCATCTCAGTTAAGAAGAGGAAAACAGAGAAGTGGAATTTTAACCTTGCTCTTGCAAATGTGTTGCTGCCCACCATTCCCACCTCCATTTTTCCTCCCTGGCAGTTCATATGGAATTCTCCATTTCTAAGTCAAGCCAAAGAGATTAATTTAAGAGACATCTGGGTAAAACATTATTAAAAAAAAAATTCAGAGTGAAAGGTCTGTGAGATTGTAAAAGCATATCCTAGGGAGAACCACAGAAACTCAGTCACTAAGAAGGAGCTTCTGAATTTAAGTGAATTTAAGGTTCTGTCAGTAACTGTCATGGAATTGTGATTATTCTTCCCTTTCCCCAATGATAAAAGGGAGGAGCAGCCACAGAATGCCAAAGTGTGGTAGATTTAAAATATGTGATTCTGAACACTGGACAACATACAGAATGATGTCAAATGACGGTGGATTAGGTGACACAGAACTACTTGTCGTAAAGTCCTGTGAAGTAACACTGGTCACCAGATCATTTCAGATACATCACATTTCATGAGGATTCTTCAAAACGTCTCAGTGCATTTGCAGAACTCAGAGAAACCACACTTCCTTTATATCTGGAAGGTTTCCTTGATGACTGTAAGGCCTAGGTATTTTCTCTTTACAATTCCAGTTTCAATTCTAAAATTTAAGTTTCAATTCTGCAACAACCAGAGAAGTACTAGAAGAGCTCTTTCCATTCTCTTCCAGAAGTTGCATTCCAACAGACATTTGGGATGCAGAAAATCTAGAAGGGCTAGATGGAAGGTGAATCAAAAATTCCCAGGAAAAAAAGAATACATATTCACAGGCTGATCCTACTCAACCACAATCTGAAGATCCACATACTAAAATATTTCACATATTCAGTATCATATGGCACAGTCACTGGAAACATTAACTGCTTTTTAAAATATTTCTCTTGTTTTGCACTGTGAGTGTATCCTTAAAAATTGGATATAAATGATGTTTATTCCGAATACAGTCCATATACATGTCAGTCCATGTTTCTCTTCATAAATAATAGTATATTTGCCTAGTTGGTTAAAGTACTTGGCTAGCTACACTTGAGCTACTGTATAAAAATCAAGAATCTATATTGGCACTAAAAGCAACCACCTCCATAGTCTGAAAAGATCAAAATAAGAAAAGGAGTATACAAGAAAACAGATGTCAGGAAAATGTAGAGTGCAGTTCAGAAACTGCTAGAAAAAACTTTCTCTTGAGAGGAAACCACTTTCCTCCATCCATTGCCAGAACACGTAAACAAGTATGGCAACCAAGACAAAATCATACACAAAATGAACAATGGGAAAAAGTAGTCTACAAGATCTCAAGACAAAACATAGACCTGCAGCCAATCTGAATTACATCACATGCTGTATACGAGACCCATGTGAACATCACAGATGCTTAAACTATTCTAGAAAATCTTGTTGCTTTTTTCCATTACACAACCCACACCCTGAGAAATAATCAACAACAACATAAAAGCTTCATTCCTACTACAGGTATGTTTTGTAACTTAAACAGACCTATTTCGTATAAAGCTCTGGCTACAAGATCTACAAATTGCCAGGGTTTTACAAATGCCTTAGAGCTTGAAAATGAAAACATTTAAAACGCAAAAAAAAAAAAATCTTTAGTAATTATGCTGGAGGCTGTTGTTTTATTAAAGAATAATGGTGAAAATGTGATAAAATTTCAATTTTAAAATTATTAACAATATTTAGGCATAACAAGAAATCACTTTTAAAAAATATTTTTTTAGATCTGGCTATATTTGATTTTTTTTAAGTTCTGCATTTTCTATTAGTGTATTAAAAATAAGATAAACAGGGCATGAAATAAATTTCCGTCTCCACCAAAAGTGGAAACATTTTTACAGTAATCTACTAGTCTGCAGGTAAGTGCTGTAGCATCTAAATAACTCCAAGCTTGTTCTCTAATCTTAACTACCTCACGTATTTCATATGTGCAACTCACCTGACATCACTTTTTCAACATGTCCCAATATGATCTTACTTCACCTCCATTCCTGAAACACTAGTGTTTTTGCCTTCCTTACCAATTATGATCCTGTCACCTCCCATAATTTCAGAACCTTAGATAACAGCATTTCCATAAAACCATTACCCTTTTTCTGACATCACTATTTTTCACAGAATCACAAGGTTGGAAAAGACAATTTAGATCATCAAGTCCAACCATACCTGTCCTCTCCTACACCATATTGCTCCTGGTTTTCCTTTATTTAAATCCTTCCCTTTAAAAAGCTGCTTTCATTTGTAATGTAAGATGATATGATGAATAAATCAGAATAGAATAATTTAAAGGAATTATTTACTTAAAGATTTAATCCACTATTTTTAATATGCAATATTCAGTGGAAAAAATTGATTGTTATGTTTGTTTCCTGTTGCTCCATGTAATGTCATATAAGATTTCAGTAAAGCTTCTCCTCTCAAAACATCAGAAGAATTTTAAAAAGATGTGAGGCTTTGTACATTATTTTATACCCCTTTGGCCACCTAGGGTCAGCTGTCCTGGCTGTATCCCCTCCAAGCTTCCTAGGTCCCCCACTGCCTTCTCATCAGCAGGGCAGTATGAGAAGCGGAAAAGCCCTTGACTGCTTGGCAACAACCAAAATATCAGTGTGTTATCAACATTACTCTCCATCCTAAATTCAAACCACAGCACTACATCCACTGCTAGAAAGGAATATAACTCTCTGTCAGCCAAAACCAGGACAATTATTAAAACTGAACTGCTTTGAAATTAACAATGTTTTAAACAGCAAAATACTTTCTGATAACACTACTTAGCTATTTTTCACTAGTTTATGAACTACTTTTTTTCAACAGCATAAATATTTGATTTTTTTTTAACTAGGTTGATTACACATACACACTATCTCTTTCAGTTCTGCAGAATAGCCTCCTAGAAGAAGATAAAATACGCCCCAATGTCCCAAGACACCAGCATTTCCTGGGGTGTAGTTTAGAAGATACTACAGTTTCCAAACTGGGGGACACTAATGGCTCTTCAGAGGCAGAAAAACTTCAGAATACAAAGAGCAGTGAATTTTCTTACTCCTACACTCACTGTAGAATTCAGGCACAGTAGAAGTAAAAAAGGAGTCAAAATTATTAACTAATTCAGAAGGCCAACATTAAAACGCCATACACATTCCTCTTCCTAAATCACAGCATAAACACATTTTTATTAATCCAAAATGCTTCTTTCCTCCAGTTACTACTGTATAGTAGAGATTATATCAGACATACTGAGAGCAGCTCATATTGAAAAGGTCAAGTTAAAACTTCCGTTTCCATTATTTAAACAGCACTATGCTATTTTATTAGTAAATCTTACCTTATTTTTCATGAACTTTGAGTGACTCTTGTAAACTTCTATTTGTTTGATTTCTTCTTCTCTGTCCTCTGTATTCAGAACTCCATTTGTCTTTAACATCTGTATTTCATCTTCAAGATCTCTTATATTGCGCTCAAGTGAAGCTATTTTTGTATCCTAAGTTACAAGAGAAAAAGCACATGCACGTTAAAGTGTAACAGAAGTATATCTGCATTTGCATGAACATCAAATAGTAGGACAGCAAAAATAGATGGTACAAAGAGATTGCAGAGCAAAATGCAGAATTTAGACCTCTCTCACCCCTAGAAGAAATCCCATGCAATGCTATGCCCTGTTGTGTAGCCTGTAGGGAAACATTCTGGTCAAAATGCTGCCTCCATTCCTACACAGTTATGGATCAAGGGAGAATGGAAGTTACCTGATTTCCCACATGGACATGATAACACAACTTGTTTGCTTTGCTAGCCATCTAGGCCTGGCTATTCTTCCAAGGTGTTAAATGCAAAGTTTAGCTTAGGGAGGCCAGTCCATCGTCACCAACCACTTCATTATGTGACTCAGCCTGAGTTTCCCTATTTCCATAGAGTTTTGCCTGCTGTCACAAGCAATAAAGGTTGCCTCCTAATATACTTTTCCTCCACTAGTTCAGCCACATCATTGAGAGGATTTAGTGGCTTTTATACCTGTATTATATAAAACATATAAATATTATGTATATTATAGAATAAAACCACAACCACTGA
Source organism: Heliornis fulica (assembly GCA_013399135.1). NCBI lineage: Eukaryota > Metazoa > Chordata > Aves > Gruiformes > Heliornithidae > Heliornis > Heliornis fulica. The sequence continues at coordinate 1,399,578 of VXBZ01002761.1, forward strand.
AAAATTTCTACATCACAGCCAATAGCTATATTCATGCTATAGGAGCTATGTGAGAGGATTCCACCCATGCAGTGTAAAACAGTCCCAAATTAGCACTGGAACTTCACAGCTTCTCTGGAAAATAATGTCACATGAACACAGTGAACCATAAAGAGCTTTCTCATGCATCTCCATTAATGAAAATATTTAGGATGCAGAGGCAGTTTGCATAGAAAAGTAAGCGGTCACATAATAGTTTGATTTGATAAATCACAGCACAGATTGACCTAATTAGAAGTTCTGCGTAGAAATAATCCATCCACGCTGTCTTTGTAAATCAGAGTGGTTGAGTGTAAATTCAAGTTAATCTGAACTACATAGGAAAAAATTATTTGCCTTAGTGTCCAATAACAATGCCTCTCAGGCCTCAGGCCTTAATAAAAGGGTTCAATCAAATGGATTATCAGCAGTGAGGACTCAGTTGGGGCTTAATTGTGAGAGCTCAATCCATACAAATCCATTGGACATCATCGGCTGCACCCTGAGAAGCAGCTCTGCTGAAAAAGTTACTTGGAGGATGTTGGTGGGCAGCAAGCTTAACAGGAGCAGCATGGAGACCTGGCAGCACAGGAGATAAACAGCATCCCAGGCTTTGGTAACATAAAGACAGGCAAAAAGTAGATCAAGGGAAGAGATTATCTCCTTCTACTCAGCATTCATTACACTTCTTTTAGTACACTCACCCCACTTGAGCTCTGCAGTGCAAGACAGACAGATGAACTCAAATGAGTTCAGAAGGGGGACAAGAAGAGTACTTGCCCTCTAAAAGGAGTTAGAGGAAGGTGGGCTTATTCCACCTAGAGGACAGAAGGCTTCAAGGGGAGCCTAAAAGTTAAGGGTTGCAGTACCTACAGGTATTTTGATTACAAGCACTGGAAATGACTGCCCAGAGAGGTGGGGTCTTCCACTTCTGGAGGTTTTTCAAGTTCTGACAGGATAAAGGCCTGATTGTTTCTCTTCATTTGCACTTTGCAATCATGAGACACACTATACTGCAGGCAAATATTCATGAATCCCAGTGGGGTAAAAAGAATGTTTCCGCTGTCATTACTCCCACAGTAGCACAGCCTGAAAGCCTGATGCCACTGAAATGTGTTCAGCATTTCACTAGCAAACTGTATTGAGACTTTTAGCACTTTAACAATGACAAATAGCTTTGCAACTTAAATAACTGTAAAAGCAGTTAGATGTGTCTCCCTAAAGTAGGACAGATTTCAGTGCTTCTTTCTTGTTTTTTCTCTTCTGCAAAGAGCCTGCTGCTTTCTTTGTTCATAAGCAATGTGAAAAGTTAAATTCAGTAGTCTTTATAAGATCTAATTCCTTTCATTCACATGTAAATAAATTTTCAGTCATAACCTGTTTCACTGGAAACACCAGGACATCGTGATTCTATGACTATAGAAAGCAGTAAAATACAGAAATAATTTATTATAAAATTATCAGTTGAAAATTAGCATTAGCGTAAAAACACATTTCTTCTGTGAAAGACAGTGTCCTCATTAAACAGTTTTGTTCAATTGGACAATCAAAGCCACAGTAAATGAATAACATTACACTGATACAGGTATGTATACACCAGTTCAACCATACACAGAAAACTGCTTTCAAATTAACAGCAGGATAAGTGCTTAGAGTCAGACTCGGAATTCTGATAAACACAGTCAGCTCTCTTCCAAATACTTATAAAGTCCAGAATTAAATTTTCACTTTCATAAACAGGACAAAAAAAATTTGTCAAATTTTGCCTTCCAACAGGAAAAATACAGCAAGCCTGCTGCCCAATACAGATTCATTCACCTGCATCACACTGTGGTAGAGTGTTCTTCAACTGGCAGATGTGTTTCTAGGTGCTACAACTATGCAAGTACACACTGGTTCCTTCCTGAAAATTTTTTTGTGTGTTTTTATCCAGACAAGAGCTCACAGATATAAAAGGAAGAACAAGTTTTCAATTAAAAAGAGGTCTCAAGAAAAAAGAATTTAAAATAGAAGTTGAGGAGAGCTATCTTCCATGACAGCAAACATACTTTCATACCATATAGGCAACGTAAAGTCATTTGAAGGGGAATACCAAACACTTGCATACAGCCTACATGTTTCCATATTAAGTGCATACCCTTTCAGAAAAAGAACTCCAGCCAAAAGATAAATTGCTGGAATGGAAAGGTAATAATAAAAAAAAAATACTGGAATATGAAAACTGTTGTTTCTTCATCACCTGTTTCTTTTCTAGAAAAATATATGTTATTGGAAAAAACAGATCCTAATCAGAAGTCCATATTTTCCTTTCCTGAAGAGTATGTTCACAGAGAAGGAGTATTCCACCAAAAATGAGGTCAAGAACGCAGGGGAGCTGACTTAGGTCAAAACTTCAAAAAGAAACAAATAAACACAACTGAAGTACCACACACACACACACCCACCACCACCACTACCTGGAATATTTCCAAGCATCTTTTAGTTTATGTGCCTATATCAAATATCATTATGGAGTCGATTTTTTTGAAAACTTTTCAAAGTTTTACAGGTAAAACACAACTTTAATTGCTTAGTATGTTAGTCTAACATTATTAGCATGACAGATTTCCAAGAGCAGAATCCTAAAAAACATTATTAAATTTTGTCCATGGAATCAGTATTACTTGTATCATAGAACAAAGGCTGCATGGCTGATCATACAAACCAAATATTTTTTCTATTAAAAAGAGCAGCCTTTCACATAACAGAAAATAAACATTTTTAAGATGTTAACTGATCTGGTCACAAAACATTTTTCTATAAATTTTATTAAAGAAGAAAGTAAAACAAAAGGTTGAGATGGAATGAAATAAAAGAAAGGGGAAGAATTCTCATTAAATCTTATAATTTGGAAAATCTGCATGAAAAGATAAATACTGAAAAAGAGAAAAAGAATTCTGAACGCAATCAAGGCTTACGCACAGCGACAAATTAGCGTAGCTCTCACAGATCCTACAGTCAAATCATGGCCCAACAGACTTTATTTTAGGAACTTTCCACTCATTATTGAAGATAAAAGCAAACCCTAAGTTTCACTGCACTTTAGAATGATTTGGCACTTAGAAATATTAACACTTCCAGGACCTGTTATGTCATCTCATCCAGAAGTAATTCTCATCAAATTTCTCTTAGCTAAGTCATTATGAGACCTGCTTTCTGTACTGCATTTCTAACATACTTGTAATTGCAAGATTGCAGAAATAATTTATAGTACAGCCTGTTACACATTTTGGAAGGTTTATACATTGTAGAGTAACATTTAAATTTTAGAAGAAAAATCTAACAACTTTTGGAAGCATTTTTCTGTACTTCTAGTTCACCAAAAGTTTGAACTCTACAAGGAAAAGTTTATTTTTAATCAATCTTTGCATACTATGCAAAACTAGGTTATGGGTGTGTAAAGTTAGGTTTCCTATCTCTAAAAAAAAAATTGTCAGTGTCAGTTTTGCATTTAACTTGGAACTAGAACAGAAAGTAGAAAATGCACAAATTTTTTAGTATCTTTTAGAGTCATTTACCAAAACAACAGTGATGGTAAGACAGAAGAGAAGCCAGACATCACCTTTATTCATGGACTTTTGAAAGAGTCAAAAGGTACCATTCCTTTATGGCTGATATGGCTCACTGAAAGTTTCCTTGTCTGGAAAACTGCTAGAAAGAGAGGAACCTTGTAAGGTTCCAAATTGTCCAAAGATAATAGAGCTTCAGCAACCCTGGAGCTCCCCATGGGTAATGCCACAATGGAATTGGGTTGACTTACAGAACGGACAGAAAGGTAGATAGGTTTGTTTTCACTCAGTTTTGACAGAATAGGCATATTCCCACAAAATCTTCTGATTTAGCTGAATCAGCATTTTCCCACAGAACACTTGAATTGGAAAGCTTTCAGCCAGCTCATGTTGTGGCACAGGGTCTGGCAATCTTTCAGAAACTAAAATTGGAACAGATGCAGTATTTCCTTCAAACCTCTCAAGATTTATCCACATTAGCAGCATTCTAAAAAACTACATAGGCCTGTGTTGAATCAGAGATTCCTTTGCAGAAATATTCAAGAAGCAGCTTAGTATCAAATGCTACTAAACCCCATCTTCTGAGTTCTACAGCAATGCAACTTTTTTGCAGATTTTGAGTGAGGCCCTCTAAATCTGTTAAAAGACATAACTTTATATAGCAAGATTTGTTATGTAGATCAGAGTACTGTCCCTAATCTATCTCGTCCTTCTAGCAGTAACTGATACTTCTTCCTCAACTCCTTTATTAGAAAAGTGTTGCAGATATCCTGTCAGAGTTGTTTGGCTAGCTCCATGCTGGACCTAGCAGAAATCAATCTCTTTTGGAATATGAAACAATCAGTATGTGTTGTGATGCTGAGGAAAATAATATTCCATAATGGAAAAGATAGAGTCTATAAATGAGTTTTGGCAATAATGCTTAATGTATCATTATATATATATATACATATATATATACACACACACATATATAGTCCTTATGACAGGAGTGCATTTCCTGAACANGCACAAACATGTGTGAGGGAGACTGATTTGAACTTGGTGATGAAGGCATTTTATTCAATGCTACTTTAAGGCAAATAAGCAGCCAAACCTTGGTGCCTTGTGTTGGTACATCTAGTCCTAAGTGACATCTCCAGCTTTGCGGGTCATATGAGGTAAAGAAAAAAAACAAGAAAAGCAAGAAAGTTGTGTTTGGTACTTTCCTACTCAGTTACTAATACAGTCTGCTATTGTTGCAATGGTTCTATATATATGTATATATATATATACACACCCTATAGTTAGGATGAACTTTATTCCATATCCTCAGGCAACTCATTTCTGATTTTCTCCCTCAAGTGATATTACTGGAGAGGAACATTTTTTGTTGTTGATAAATGAAGATATCTCAGGTAGGTATCTACAGACTATAAACTCTTTGCTCTGTTAAAGGAATCAAAATTAAGCTCTTAAAGGTAATAAGTGGTAAAATTTTTAACCTTCTGGTGGCTCTTTTTTTTTTGGGTTTTTTTTTTTGTGAAAGTACACATAAGATAGAGACTGGTCAAGGAGACAACAGTGAAGCAGAAACTACAGCTGCTGTTAGAAAAGATAACTACTTGGAAAGATTTCAAAGAAATGAAGAGCATGACAGGACAAGAAGGGTAGGGCAAAAGAAGCTGTTTAGGACAGGAAAAAAAAGTCAGACATGAGATGACAGATAGAATAAATGGGCATACCTCATTGGAATCAAGAGAGGACTGGCTAGAAAAGGAACAGAAAGCATTCAGAAGTGGCGCGGGACTGAAACAAACCCCACAAAGAAGAATCTTTGGGCAAAGCCATGGGGATGCAGGAAGGGGACAGAGAAGGGTGGTGCAGCAAGAGGGTGGAGGGTTGGGTGCGGTACAGAGGAATGTCTACTGCTTGGAGCCCCTGCACAGGGGAGTGCATGGCCTCAGACTGCCATATTAGAGGGTAATCTTCTCCCTCCTTCTGCCCTCAACACCGTAGGGAAATTACTGCTTCAGTGCTCCATCATTCAAAACAAATGTTCCCCTTATTTTCAAAACAAATGCTGTCTGGATTAAGACAACTTAAATTGACTTGAAAACATTCCAAAGCTGGAACTTGTAATGAAAACTGCTGTTTAATCATGTGGATTTCAACATCTTACATTTGCTCCTTTTTCTTTTCACTATTAGGCTCATTTTAGACAGGGCAACCCCGAAGGAGCGTGTGTTCATAGGCACAGAAGGAACTGTGTGCCTCAGTGCCAAAAGGCAGCTCTGCAGCAGAGCGCTCAGCAGCTCGATTACAGCCTCACCTGTGGCAGAAGAAAGCCCTCATTCCAAGTGTGGGATTTTTAGGAAGTGGAACATCACACCAATCCCACTTCTTCCAGGAAACAAAACAGAAAAGACTTTACTAAGTGTTCCTAGGGACAGACACTGTCACAGTGGCTGCAACTACAGTCATCACATATGTCACTTGGGTGTCATGTCCCCTCCCTCACCCCTTTTTGGCTTTTTCCTAGCTTTGGCACAGGAAGAAGAATTGCAAGTTATTTTGCAACATGACATTTACATCGTTAATAACCCACATGGAAGACTTTAATTATTCTATCTTTAATTATACTATCTCTGTATCGCAAAACTTTAAAATTTATAATTCTGAGTTTAAAAATGCAAGTTTCTCAGTCAATGTCCTACTTTACCATACACTTAAGGTAAACATACATTTTCAATTTCATACATAGACTTCTGAACTAGAACAAACGGGATAGTCCAAGACAAATATACTTCAGAATATGGAACACTCAAATCAACGTACCTTCTTTGCTATTCATACAATCCAAACTAACTGCTATCGATTAGAAGGCAGACAGTGTATTTATGATGCCCTGCTGTAGTTGTAACTGTATTTACCAATGTCCAAACACACTGAACCCATTTGCTCATAACAGAAGTCACAGGCAAATTGAAGCCTTTCATTTCAGTCTTAAAAAGAACTGCAAATTAAAGACATCATTAATGTACTTCAGGCAGCATTGCCAATTCACAAATTATCTCGACTCTCATGGTATTTTTCTTAAAAATGTACATTCCAGACTTACAAATATGTGAAAATATCAATTTTCACTTTTTTAATTGCTAGTTTTACCTTTGCTTATTGGGGAGTGTAGAGAGGGTAGAAGCCACTAACTTATCTATCAAAAAGAGGACACTACATTCAGCGTGAGACAGGAGCTTATTCACATTTTGTCATATCACACTGCTCATGCAATGAATATTTTCCTTAGATGTAAAATGATGGCCAATTGACCACAAACAGAAGTATTGTTTTAAAGATCAAGAAAGAAAACATGTTACATCGGCCTTGGACAGTCTGCATTCGCCATGTTGGTCAGTTATTTCATCTACTTTGGTTCACCCGAAACCTCACACACATCTCTCTCAAAACCAAAATTCAGTTCTCATTATGCAGCAATGCTGCAATTTTTTATTATTTTTTTTCAGTCAAGTCTTATTGAGTAAACAGACTAGGAGAAATAAATACTAATTGTTCCAGCAAATAAATTGAAAATTAAAAGGAAGCATTTATTGATTTAATAGTGTAATTATAAATTGAGGTGTGTATTAACCCTCTGCACAGGAAAGCATCACACAGCTGCTCATTCACTCCCCCTCCGTGAAACAGGGGAAAGAATCAGAATGGCAAAAGTGAGAAAACTCCCAGGCTGAGATAAAGCCAGTTTAATAGGTAAAGCACAGCAGCACATGCAAGCAAAGCCAATTACAGAATTCATTCACTGCTTCCCATCAGCAGGCAGATGCTGAGCTACTGCCAGGAAAGCAGAGCTCCATCATGCCAAGCGCCTTAGCTCTGAATGTGTTCTCAGTTTTATTTCCAAACATGACATTCTATGGTACAGAACACTCCTTTGGTCAATTCAGGTCACCTGTCCTAGCTGGGTTCTCTCCCAGCCTATTGTCCATGTCCAAACTACTTGCAGGGGGTGGCAGATGGAGCAGAGCATGAAACTGAGCTCAAATCTTAAACTCTCTTCAGCAACAGCTAAAACATCAGTGTTTTATCAACACTGTTCTGGTCCCAAATTATAAACCACAGAGGGAACTATGAAGAAAATTAACTCCATCCCAGCTATACCCAGTACATTAATTCATGCTACAAAAATAATTTATGCAAAAATATGCAAAGATCATACCTTCATTTCAATAACTGTTTGAAGAGCCTTCGTCTTTGCTGGCTCTGGCTGAAGTTGGGTTCTTCTATGCAATTCCTGTGGAGGGACACGATAGAAATAAGCCTGACGACTCATCTTTGCATTATTTTAATCACTCATATGAATTTATTAAAAGGAAATAAAAGCTTGATGATTAGAAGCATGTAACTCCAAATGCTACAGGTGCTTCCCTCTCTACGGTCCCTTGAGCATCACTGCAGTCACTATCTTATATTACAGTCAACTCTCACAGCACATGCGCTATTTCTGAAGCCTGATCAATAATTAATTGCAACGGTGAGAAAGCTGGCAAGTAACTTCATAGCCCAAATGCAACGCTGCTGTTTCTGCCTAAACATCAAAACTTAATTTATTCAGTTGCATTACTAATTCGAACACTGTTAAGTCATTTAAAAATCTTTTAGTCTAGTTTCTTCTTAGTTTGTTCTTCTAAGATGTGAAATAAGCAATTTAAAGGCATTATATTTAAAGTTGACATTTTAAGTATAATAATTATATAGTGGGTTGAAGCAGCACCCTCTACAGTAGCAATCACATTTCAGCTTTCACATTTTCATGCTATTTTTTATGCATCTTAATCCACAGGTTAAAGAAAAATAGATTAAATTAGTTAAGACTACAGTTAACAAAATTAAAAAAAAAAAACAAAAACAAAAACAACAGTATGAAGGCAGCGGCCCTTGGTCTCATCAAACACAGGAGTTGCACCTTGGTATAAGACATCTCAATAAAAGACTCACATATCTACACAGAACAATGTAAAGCTGTAATGAAACACCATCATTTAAGAATTTGGTGATGCTTATACCCATCCCACAAACTGAGTAGTTTATTAGAAAACAAAACTGCAACAGGGCAGATAACAGTCCTTGTTTCTAGTCCTTTAGATCCTTTCCCCTCTAAAGGACACGGATACTGTGGATAGTGTCTGTCTCTGTTCTTTCCACTCCAGTGCTCCCCATAAACACCTGAACTAACTTCATAACCATGTGAAATGTAGTTATGCCTAGCAGGCTGAAAGATAGATTCATTCACTACAAAGACATTTAGCTGACTCCAGAACCTGAGAAAGTGTATCTTCCAAATTACATCTCTCCTAACTCATCCTGCCAAAATTGGGGAAGGGAGGACACAACATCACAAAAACATAACACTGTGAATCGTAATTATCTTTATTCCCACCTCTCTCATTTCCCTTTGAGTGCAACCAACAGCATACAACTTGATAATCAATTGATAGACTAGGAATCAAAAGAAGTCAACTGTGGATAGTGCACATTTATTATGCTGCCCCTTCTCAGCCTATCCTAGCCCATTTCTGGGTCTTGCCTACTTTATAAATCCACAGTCTTAAAAGACAATCGGTTTCTTCTGTTTAACAACAAGCACATTGCTGATCACTGAGAAACAAACATTCTTTAAAGACTATGTAGTTGGAGTGATTTGGAGCATGTTGTTAAATTAAAAGTAATAACAGTCTTTATAAAATACATTCAAAAATTACAGTCTAATGTATTAAAATAACTAAAAGTGACAAGTTAGTCATGTATGCTTCAATTAACTGAACACAGTTTACTGATCTTACAATGTAATACATGACATGATATTAAGATACCCATCCTGAAATTGTCAGGTTTGGCCTGCGTTTCTGCTTAAAATAAAATAAGCTGCCCATAGGTAACAGAAAATTTTGTAGAAATACACCAATACTTCCAATCTGAAGTATTACAGTTACTGTATGATGAAACAGCTGATAAATTAATACAATTTTAAGCACATTAGTTTGGTAATGTTCTTCAGATTCCTCTTGTTCGTTCATGATATTAACCCACAAATGTCTGGGGCCATCACCAGGTTTTCATTCACTATTTGTGTCAAAGCTAACAATGATACCTCAAATCAATGACCAAAGCTTTTAGCAAATCCAGCATTAGGAAGAAGAAAGAGTTCAATATGTTCTGTCTTTCCTATTCTGTTATACCCACTCTACTGTTTCCATAGAAGGGATGCACACAACATAATTTAGATAAACTGTTGAATTAGATTCTGACCCGAAATAGTCTACTGATAACTTGATAAACCACACCACTGCCTGCAAGAGTCCAGCTAGGTGCAAGTGTTTGCATACCTAAAGTGAGTCTGCATGCTTTTTTATTACATGAAATATATTACAGACCTACATATGGACATTTAAACTACCCCTATGACAAACAGTGAACTTATTTTTCATAAACACCCACTGCAAAATCAAATCTCAATGGCCCTTTCTCCTTTGTATTTTAATATACAACTAACTCCCCGTGTTACAAAAAGAAAAGAAATCTTTACAAATTGCCTACACAGAGAATCCCCCAATCACCACCAGCTGTTTGTCTCAGATGAAACAAGCACCTTCACTACTGAAATGTATTTTAAAAATAAGAGTACATTGTAGATTTGTCATACAGTTCTCCTCCAAAAGTCATGGAAAAATAGCTGGCCAGTCATACCACTATCTGATCAGCAAAAATTACAGCTAATTCTAAGACCAGACTTTGCTCCCCAAGGCCACATAAACTGAGCTGGAATATAAACAGGATTCCACATATTACCCAAGGAGACAAACCAGAGTTTCCACACCCTTAGCCAAAGATTAATAGACTGCCAAGGATGAGTATTCCTATATGTCTATCATAGCATGAAGCCTTGCCTCATAATACTTTTCCTGTTTGCTTTATGAATCAATCTGATGCTGGCTGACTTAAAAGCTTTTCTTCTCTATCCGTGCCGGTAAAATGAAGCAGACTTTAAGATTCTGGAGAAGATCAGAATATGACTCCCACTTTATTATTTTGTGGGAGTTTTCTTCCAATCAGATTCAAATGTTTGGAGAGTCCCACAAGGCTCAGTTCTTCAATTTATGTTGTTCTATGTTTGCATTTTTTCTTTTGGGGTACCTGATTCTGGGATACTGATTCATGGTTACTACCACTTGATGTGTGTGATACCTTATACTGATTGTTTTACTACCTGAGGTAATCTGGAGGGTTTCAAATACGCCTGAACAGCAACAGATATTCTGAACATTTCAGGAAGTCCTTATAGCCTAAGGAAAACACATTTATATCAATTGCATAATTTTTGGAAGGACACTGCTTTGTCTTTTTAATTTCTTTTAATAAAAAGCCTGAAGAGCCTAACAAATAACTTTTTAAAAAATCAAAACAAAACATCAGGAATAGTTTAACCTGAACTGTATTGAATGGAACTCTTGATACTTATATCCATGGTAAAGTATTTGTGCCATCATCTCTGCAACCACTGAGGTCTATACAAATAATCCCTCAGAAATGTATTCATTTATGAAATGACACTTTAATTATATCCCCTGTATGACATCTGCATCACTGCAATTGGTAGTAGTACTGAGTAATCACTTTGCACATATGAATTAATTCTAATTCTGCATAACCAGATGCCCACACCTGGGATTTCATAATGATGCTTAGTTGTCAAGGTGATTAACACACCCCCACAAAATTGACAGATAATCAGACATTTTTCTTCATGTTGAGTTTACTCTAATCTTTACTTCTAGAACAAAATGAGGCTTAAACCAAAGCTGGCCATTGCTTTCTCTCCACCTGTTTCTAGGATATTAGATTAGTATCTTCTGTAACTTCAGCACACAATTGCACCAGTGATTTAAACATTTAAAAGTCTCAAGAGTATACAGTTTATACTTCTTAAAATAATGGTGGAAGATGAACCCTCTTATTCTGTTCAGAAACTGATAAAAAGACTTTGCCAGAAATTATCATTCTTGACTGGTATTCCAAATCCACACTACATAATCTCAACCCGGTAACGAATAAAACCCCAACACTATCACCTATTTATCCCACCTTCATTACAAGATGCTTCATCACTTGGCTGCAGGAAAGCCAAGGTGCTACAAACTGATCCTCCTGTTCTGTTTCTGATGTATTTTATTAAGGTTCCTAAGACAACAGTGATTGTGTGTTGTTCTCATTAGATGCAATTGAGCTGAAACTCTTAAAGAAAAGGTTGCAGCAATGCTTTTTAATGCAGTTCAAGGTTTTACCTTCTGTTTACAGCATGGCAAAGTGCTAGAAACAACAGGACATTTACAGAAAAAATGGCAGTTTAGAGATGGCAGCATGAAACTGTCAGCAAGTGCCTTCATTTTTAACTGGTAACCTTCTACTGATTAAAGAACAGAAGAAACATGGAATTATAAACTAGGAGATTTTTAAGAAAAAAGATTTACAAAAAGTAAATACATAATAGCAACAAAGACATCAGACTCAAATAAGAACCAGAGGAAAAAAATAGGTGATTAAAAATAGCAGCAACTACCTAAAGACAACGTTAAAGAAAATTAAAAGGTATGAGAAACCATTGTGACAGTAAATCTAGCTTCTTGTATTCCTAGGCAAAATATACACATCTGTTAATCACAGCAGGAAATAGTATAGAAGCTGCTAGTTCTCTCAAACACCTCAAAGCAGACTGCTCCTGGAAGAGAAAGCCTTGGTATAGCTTCTACACAATCAGCTTGTCAGAACTTTAAAATTTGAATCAGCAGTATATTAATATTTTGATCAATTAATCTAAATAAAAGCACAGCCACTTACCTGAAATGTCTTAAAAGTAGTGTTTCTTCAGCCAAAAACACCATTAGACTGATCAAATTCTATTTAACCATAATACTACAAAAATGTAGCACACAACAATTAATTTATTCTTCACATATCAGCTTATCTTCTCTTTCTTGTCTTCTAACCCTTTGCATCTATCCACAGCCAAAATGGTCTCATAATAATTTACAGGAAATAATATTTCAGAAATCCTGATCAAACTCTTTATCTTCCTGGTAGCCATAAACTGACAACAGTGAAAATGTCCATGTCTGGTTCCAGTGTGTAGGAAAACAAAAGCCAACCCTACTACTAGGAAGGATTCCAGAAATCCCATTGCCACTGGTTGTCCTTTAAAACACCAACACCATAGGTATATGCACTCTGTGAGAACCCATTAAAGAAATTTTGTCAAATCCCAGTATTTTTTTTTTAGTTTGAAGAAATTAAATGGGGATATATGAGTATATAAAATAAAATATTATGGGAAATAATGAAGATCTGATAGCTGTGTGAGCTCTGTATTAGAGAAACACTTTCTTTCTAAATTAGGTGTATTTAAACCCATAAATTCTCACAGATAAGTAAAATACTCAGATGCATGCCTAATTCACTCTCTATTTAGCATTTCTGCAACACAATACAGGAATAAATTGCATGAATTAGGCACCACCAAATGACAGAATGAAGTTCAAAAATAAAGTCCAGCAGCACAGACACTAATAATAATCTCACTGACTTCAGTATTACGCTTGAACAATAATTTTGATGCCACTTCTGGCCTGCATTAGAAGACTTGGGGGTGTGAAGAAAGGTAAGAGGGAAGGAAGAGTTTGTACACCAGATTAAAGCCACTATATGGAATCACTACCCAAAATATTTTTTTACAAGGATCATACTTTCCTTCATTCCTGAATTCATACATAAAAGAAGGGTTTATTATATATTTTACCAACATGCCTAAAAGACAGATGATAAGGAAAAATAATATGAGCATTAAGAAGCTCAGCATTTATTTTTTTTTTACTAGTACATCAAAAACACCTTAAGCAACCATGTATGTTGTTATGCAGGAAGGGTGTCCTCTTGCAAGAGGCCATATATAAAAAGTTTCAAGTGAAAAGGCAATTTGTGCATGGAGCTTGAAATGCATGTGGGACAATTGAGTTTCTAATGGGAAGTACATAGAATTTTTCCTGAAAGGAGCTACTGAAACTGTCACCAGAAAGTTGGTTTCCTTTTCTTTGTAAAGGAACAAAATGTCTAGAGGGTCATTTCTTTTTTCTTTTTGCCCAATATCATTAATGCACTTTTCTTCTACCAAAATTACTTCTCCAAAGTTAGGAAAAGTGAAATTGCTTTACAAATATTTTCAAAGAAAGAAGCTTGATGATAAATGATCTTCTCTCTTTTCCTCCTCCTGAATTTATTTTAAAACCCAGAACAAACAACACCACCCCTCCTCTCCCCTTCCCTTCCTTGGTATAGTTTTTTTAAAATGCAAACCAAGTTCTGATGATTTTTGTGGTGTCCTTCAGGCATCTGAATTGTGACCTATAATATCTAGTATCTTGCTCAATGACAGACCAAGAGCTGTAGTTGATAACACTTGAGGGAAGGAACGCCATCCAGAGGGTCTTTGACAGGCTGGAAAAGTGGGGCCTGTGAGCTTCATGAAGTTCAACAAGGCCAAGTGCAAGGTCCTGCATGGGTGAGCGCAGCCCCCAGTATCAACCCAGCTTAGGTGATGGATGAAAGGGTTGATGAGCCCTACAGAGGAGGTGGAGATGGAGGTAGATGAAAAACTATATATTAACACAGTTATAAAGATTACAGTTATCACGCTGTTGTATCACAGAACAAAGCTCTCAAGTAACAAAATTATCTCAGTTAGCTATTAAAATTTCATCCCTCCATCCCAAGCAGTTAATGTACGTGCAGGTGAAATCACTGGATTGCTGAATCAAATTGACACACAAACGGATTGATTGCCTAAGCACTGCATTCTGTACCCATGGAAATTGGGGCTGTTTTAAACAATATATCACACAAACACTAATATTCTTTGGTCATATATTTACAGTACATATGAGTGTGCAATATGAAATTATTTTAGAATAATTAAGTGTATAGATTATAGTAGGAAAAAGGTTCATAGATTAATAGAAATTCCATATAGCTGACAGGTTATACAAATACATGGCAGAGAGGGACTAACCCGACTCTGGATAAGGGATGGACAATTTTTCATACACTTTGGATGTTGGGGGG
>VXBZ01002761.1:1414326-1428238 GCA_013399135.1 Heliornis fulica
GGGGGGGGGTGTGTGTCAGAGGGAGATGAGGTTTTGGGGTATTTTTAAGGAAAAGCTTGTAAGCAACATTGAAACAAATATATTTTCATTTTCCTAAACTATCTTCAAAAGCCTTTAGAAGTCTAAAGCACCAAAAATATTTCAAAGTGTTAAACAAAATATTTGGAGAAAAAATATTTGAAATAGCTTTTATTTTGCATTGCCTTTGATCTTTTGCAAAAGAAACAATTAGAATTAATCCCTAAATATAAAGAACCATGCTTTTTTCATACAAATCTAAATCTTATGCTTGCAGAAAAAAAAAAACAACAAAAAACCCCAAACCCACACCACCAGTCCTATCCCCCACAAAAAAAAAAGAGGGAAACTATGATACATTGACCTTTTAAAAAAAATTATATTTTTGCATCTGCCAGAAACTTAACCAAACCAACTAATTCAATACAGATCCACCTGTCAGTTGAGATATGCCAACCCAGTCAGTCTTTCTCAGTAGGGAAGGGGTAGGGAGCAATGTCTAAACATTTGAGAATGCATAAACCACATTTCACTCTCAAACATATTCTGCAGAGGAGCCTGAATGAATCATTACCAGAATACATATAAATCAGAATATTTTAAAATAGAGTTAGGGGATGTGAGAATATTGGAGAAGAGCAAAAAGTACCAGTATCATCTACAAAAACTAGTTGTGATCTGTTGCTTGTCACCTATTCTGTGAGCTACCATAGAAAAGAACAATTCAAGTGACACAGTAAACAACCTGTACAAGTAATTATCATACAGCTGAATATGTATCATTCTATGAATCTGTCCAGAGTCTGTTAAACTGAAGTTCATACATCAGCTCACAATAATTAAGACAAAAAAAGTTCCACTTTGCACCTCCTCTGATTCTTCTTCCATTGCCTGGGAAACAAAGTGTTGCTTGGTTACTTGAATCCATCTGTTCAAGTTTGCTCTTTCAGTCTCCACTTCATACTAAACACCCCCACACACAAATCCCTTAAATGAAAATATGATCAGAAAACAACAGTTCTCACTACCTAAAAGATGTTACAGATGTTTATCTGCATTAAAATTATGACAGCTAAAAATATCTGACATCATCTTTCAAAACAATGCCACTTCCCCTCTTAAATTTCTTTTTTTAGAAGAAAAACTGCCCTTGTTTTATTATACTGCCTTGAGGTAAGGAAAAGTAAGCACAAAGACACCAGTTCCTTACACAGTTTAGACAGTGCATCTTTTCTGCAGGTATATGCTGACCATGAACACATCAAGTCCAGGGACTAAGGCACAGATTAGAAACTGCTTTGCTGTGCATCAGTACTTAAAATAAATGCTGAATGCATATATACCCAATACCTAAACACCTTGTTTTCTCTAAAGATATAAATTAAAACAATCCCCATTGAAATTACTGTTATTTTCTGTTGTGATTAAAATCATATACTAAAGGAGCCTTTTCAGGACTTTGGGAAGCCATGTGATTATATAAGCAGGGTAAGACTGGAAAACAAGACAAATGGAGAAAAACTCACTATTATGTAGGATACCAAATTCTGTACAGAACACATTAGGAAAAAAAACTGCAATCCCATTGTGTTACAGAGTGGTAGTGATGACAAAACAGAACTATCTAATACTTTCCAATTTTTAGATTTTTAGACACTAAACTTACCTCAGTGTAAGTATGGGGTTTGTTTTGTTTTTGTGAATTCTGGAGTCAGATTAACAGAACAGCTGAACAGGTAGAGTTTCAACAAATATAAGTAATTTAACATGCTGAGAAAACAATTTACATGCTAGATTATTATCTGATTTCTATGCATGTATTTTCACTCAAAAACCTGAAATTCCTGCTATTTTATACATTTTATGTAATCTTAGTTTCAAGATAATGGCAAAGTCAGCTCAAGGCTTTATGAAGAAAGGAACTGAAAGAATAGCAGGCACTTGCAGAGGTTTAATGCTCTCTTCTGCTCTTACCCAGGTCCCCTTTCCACAGATGATCTCGTGTTCTCCTTTATGTGGAGCACAGGAGAATATAATGCTCATATCCAACCCAGAGATGCTGCAGGGTTCTCATTTCACACCCTGGAAGCAGCAGCTTTCTCTTCCTGAGCATTTCTCATTTCCCTTGAGAAGCCCCATTCACCTTCCTGTTCCTCTAATGCTTTGGGGCGCAAAATGGAACTGAACAAGCAAAGGAAACATTCCTTTTAGAATTTCAAGTTGGGGCTGAAGCAGCAATCATTGTCACAGAAAGGGAGCCACAGTCTGAAGCTCTCCCTGCACATCTGGGGACACTAGAAGGCTTCTGGCTTCCTAGCAGATGATTCCCAGTTTCTGAACATAGACAAGGGCAGGCAGATTGCCATCAGGACAACTGACTGATCTGTCCATTACCTGACAAGCTAGACTACACTGACTGAATTCAGTCAGCTTTGCATAATGCACGATTCACAAAGAGGTCCCAACACTGGTGCCTCTAAACATATATATTACCCATTTTTCCTTTACACCTTAGTAACATTTTCATTTTAACAATCATTATCTGCTTTCATATGCTCTAGTTTAAGAACACACGATGAAAGACACTAAGTTCCCTAGCCATTTGAGCCACCTACATTCCTTGTACATAAGCAATTAGAGCTTAACTTGGCCAATTAAGGGAAATATGGACAAAATGCCTTTAACAGTTTTGGGCTCCAGTTCAGATACTTCCTACTAAGTCTTAAATGTCTTCCCAAGTGTATAAACTGAATTTTTAAATTGAATTCTGTGGTTTAATTAAACCCTTGTGTTCATTAGAACTATACCTCTTCTTACAATCAGTTTAAAAATAAAAGAAGAAAGAAAAAATTTAAACCACAAAAAAAAACTACCAAAAACACCCCACCACACGCACACAACATTTGGGACTACAATTCACAAAAGCCAAATAACTACAAGAACAGCACCACTATCTGAGAGCAAAGAATGTTGAGCAAGAACATTATTAGAACACAGTGACAGAACGTGTTGTCGAACAGCTTTTTCAAAATGTCTCTGGAAATCAGAAGACTATGAGGACCTTAAATCTTGACCCTTCTCATAATGTAAATGCAAACTAGTGGAAAAAAGTAACAATACACACTGACAAAGTCCTGTTCTTAGTTTCTGCAGCAACGGCAATTCAGCTTCCTACACCAACTTCTGCCATTTTTTGGCCCCGTATAGGAAAGGATGGCATTCACAAACATTTTTATATCATACACAGCAAGCTATAAATATGTAACCACAAACAAGATAACAGTAATTTTCTATCAAGTCATCCAAAGGATAGGATGGATTTCCTTACAAAGTATTTTCAAAAAAAAAAAAGTATTTTTAAAAAATATTACAAATTGTAAAAGCTATGTAAAAGACACAAAGAAATGGAGATCGTTGGTCAAATACAACAAACTTTCAGAAAGCTACAAGATCTGCTTCCTATATCTCATTAAATGCTCATCTCCTTTTAGATTTGCTTCTGCAATTCATCAGAATATGCATATGCATATTCTCTGTCCCACCGATGAACTGAAAAAATGGATAAAAAGCAGATGGGTCGTAGCCATGAAAAGTCTCAACTTGGACTTTTTGACTTTGGACTTCCAGTCCAGTTCAATAAGATCTATAAAGTCAAGACAAAAATGCTTTCTGAATATCAAGTTGTTATGTAACATTGACTAGATCCAACTACAACACAATTTAACAATCTGGAATTGTTTTCCCCACAGTTTACTATGCACCACTAGCACATACCTTCCTCCTTGCAAGATTTGCACATATTGATCATCAGCCTTATTGAATCAACATCTACATGAACCTTTATACACCTAAGTTATACACTAAGTTAAGTGCAGACATCAGTATCCAAATACAAATACTTATCACACAAAACTAGCATTTTTAGTCAAGTGGTAAACTTCCCACTCGGTGTGGGAACCAGAACAATTTCTTCAGCCCAGTCTCTTTCTTTCTGCCTGCTGGCCAGTTAATACCAGGCTGCATAATGCTACCATTTTCCTGACAAACTTGCAGCCCATCACAAGTAAAACCACAGGTATTTCCCACACATAGGCAAGTACACATTGTCACTAAGCCACATCAACAGCATTTTGATCATGCAGTAGATCTCATTTTAAGGTGTGATGTTTGGTCAGTACACACATGAAGTGTTTCTATGGAGTTACATCATCTGCCCAATCCAACTGATTGCACAGCCCCATAAGTCCTACTGAAGAATTGTTTCCTGATCAGATAGTGAAAGACAACTTCTAGCCATTAGGGACACCTTATATGACAGCATTACTTAGTTATCTCTTCATCTCAAGAGCCACTGAGCAGCACAGCCAGCGCACTGTACTGCTTCCCACTGGCATCAGGGAAGTCCGACACCATGGGAGGCTAAACTGTGCCACTAATTACTTGGGAACATCTATCTTGTTCCATTCTTACTCTCACCTATGGCTACAGAAAACAGCAGGAACCTCCTCTAAAGGTCTCTATGACATTGAAAAGGATGCCCAGATAAGGATTCACTTATCACAAAACTTGAGATTCATTCTGAACTGAGAAAGTAAGTCATTTTAGGATTCCTGGACAACATCAAATCTAACTTAGCCACAGAGTCATGGTATAAATACCATTATTTTTTTTACAGGAGTGCTGATTCAAATTATTTATTTATACAGGTTGTGCAAACCTGTATAAATAAATTCTTAGAATATATTCTAAGTCATTTTTTACAAAAATTCTGAGATGGAGAAATTATTTTTATGCCATTTTGCTAGCAAATTTTGCTAGGTCATTTTGCTAGCAATTCCCATGATCAGTAAATGCTGTTTATCTTCTTACTGAATGGAGATTTTTAGAATAGAAAGAGAATCCTCAACACAATAAAAGAATCATGGTTAAAACTGTCTCATTTTCTCTAACATGTTTGCCTTAAACTAAACATATGCTACAGTACAACAACTAGCTAAAATCTGCCTTCAGAACGCTTTCTACCCCACACAAATTAGTCAAGCATATAAAATACCTGCAATGTAAATAAGAAAGGATATACAATATACACTACTATAAGCAAAATGGCAGTAAAATGGCTGATTTTATTTCTACATTCTAACTACATGACAAAGACTGGTTTTATACAATGTGAAACTACCTTCAATTTGACAAACAAATTTGCAAGAACACAGATTGGCAAAAGAATTTACAATATTGTTACGAAGACTTAAATTTGCATAGTTTGACTTTAAAAGAGCAATTTTCTTTGGAAAACACAATCTGTTCTTGAGAATTACCAGCCATAACAAGAAAAGCAAACCTTGATCTCTATTCAATTATCACATAATACATGGATCATTTCAGAGTCTATACTGCTGATAAAATTAACATTAAAAAGTTGTAGATAAGCATATACCAAATTACTCCTTTTTATAATATTCTGACTCAAAACTGAGACTACAGAGCAAACCTTAGTCTGTGTCAGCACACAGGCTATATGTATAATGACAAAGGAGAACCATCCTTTTTCTGCCTTTTATTTATAAATTACCTTCCAAATATAATAATGACTTAATAATAATGTATTTGCAAAGCTCTTGGAAATATCTGAGCAAATGGTGTTAACTAAGTGAAAACTACAACACAGATGGAGTAAAATGTCACTCAACACTTGGTTATGTTTCTTGTTGCCAAGTCTCCACTGTAGAGATCACTATATGTTACTGTGTGAAATAAAATTATTTCATCATTCAGTCTTAAGCACAGTTTTTAGAACATCAACTCATTGATTTTGTTAACAGAAAAATTTGTATCCTCTGAGGTTGCAATAGGATATCAACCATTGCTTTATCCATCCTTCAGTCCATCAGATCTTCCCTGCTAGGATTTAAGTATCTGTTAATGCTGACACTTCTCTTTATGGATTCCCTAGTTCACACTGACTATCATGCTGTCTTCACACCGCAGCAGGAACATTGCAACCTGATTTAGTTCTCTCAGGTTCGCTTCTTAAAATTCTTCGTAATATTAATGCTGCCTGAGATGTTGCATTTCACATTTATTTCATATCTCTTAAGTTTTTATAGGCTTAGACAAGGTCAGTCCTATCAATCCTTTCAAACATAATAGTTTACTTTCTGTACCTTCCCAAACATCCCTGTGGGGTATTTGGCTTAGGCCTTCTATAAATCAATAGAAAACCCAAAACTTATTTTTCTGTCACTTGTGTGCTACTGACTGAACATGCCAAACCTTCAGTCTATGTACAAATGCCATTCACTTATCTTCCATATTTTTAGTTAGCTACTTTCTGTGTGTGTAGAGGCTCTCAGTGAACATGGGATATACAATGCTGTCAATAAATGACAAAAAAAAATCTAACAATTTACCTAGCAGTTCTATGGATTGTTAGATTTCCCTTAATTTAAACATAGTAGTAGACTCTTAACAACTCTGTGAAGCTCTACTGACATCAGACAACAAAGCTTGTACATAAAGACATTCTGGCATAAGATAATACAAAGTAGAGAGTTATAAATAGTTTCAAGGGTAAAAGCTACAAGATGTAGGCTAGATGTACCGAGAGAGAAACCGTATAGACTAAGAACTGAACTATAACTAGACATTATAAAAGGTTACCTGGTGGAAACTTGCCAACTACATAACTCTGTTGACAGATTACAGAAACAATTTATTTCATAGTTTACTTACTCCATTGCTTCTCAGTTAAATACTATCTAGTTATTTACAGCTCTCTATGGACTCTCCCAGTAGAGTCTAGCAGATTTTCTAGGCCCCTTTTGTCTTACCACATAACCTGCATTTCCAAAATCACTTATTCACATATCCTGTCAATTGATGGACTTATCCCACAAATGTCAAAAATTCTTGGCATCAACTCCTAGCTAACAGAAACCTCTTCAGTAACAGGTTCATAGTCAGTATCTCAGCATGCTGAAAGCTCCCTTTACGTACGTTATTCATTTGCTATTGGAATATTGCTGTGGGCCATTATTTAGAAGACTGAATTTCAAGGCTGAACTTCAGCAGTCAGTAGGACTCTACAAACCAAGAGTTTGACTCTTTCCTTATTTACATCAGTGTAAGTCAAGTGTAATACTAATCAATGACATCACTCTGCAGTAAAGTCATTGCAGATGAAATCACACACAGATCTGTTAAGCATAACAGAATGAAAAAATATACAATAATGTATCTTATGTCAGCTTCACTATATTGAGAGGCAATAAAAAGGAAATGGATATAATATTTTCATTTAGTAGCAAGCATACCAACAATAAATCATCTTTGTAAGTTAGATCTCATATATGAACTTGTCTCTTTCATTGTTCAAAGCCTCCATACCACATCTCCATAAGCACAGTTTTGGTTGTGCATCATTTCACAAAAAGCTTAACACCAAAGTTTCTTTGCATTTGTAAGAAAAACATACTTTAAAATAATCATGTTTCATATACTTTTATTGTAAGCTCTTCATCTTATTGCAATTTTGGATTATAGCATTTTCTTTGTAACAGTTTACAACATGAAAAAATATTTCTAAAGAAAAAAAATTGGGTGCAACAACTTGATTTTCACAGGCAGCTTCTGATCCTCACGTGATCATCCACGTTTTCTAGGAGGAAAATGGCGGTACACGGGATAATGTCATCGCGGGGGATCTAAGAGAAAGAATGGTACAATGGTGACTTTATTTTTTTTATTTTTTTTTTACAGAGCAATTGGGTAAAAGGATTGTGTGTGTATTTGGCTTTATTAAACTAGATCATACAGCATTTTAAGACAAAGTTGGTATATAGTTCTCATGACAAATGGGAAGAATTGTGAACCAAGGAATTGCATCATTACCTGCCTCAATTTAGTCTTTCAAGGTGGGATCATCAATTTCTTTCTCTGATTCTTCTCTTATGCAATGCATTTCCAAAAAGATGATATATATCTGCAAGATAAAACAAGGAAAAGAGAACTCTAAATTGATTTGTAGCTCATATAATTATCCAACCCCTTAAAATAAAATGTAAACAAAGAAACTGAAATAGAATGATAAAGTAAAATTAATTGAAAAATTAGGAAAAAATTATTCCAAGATACATGCACAAATTAGTAGTTCTCTGATCACAAACATAAATGAGTGTAACTGACAAATAATTAATTCACTGTAGCAAACTTACCACAGAAAGGCTTGTAGGACTTCTGTGGTGCAGTCATGACCAGTACCCTGTGTTCAGAGGAAGAAGTGGGCCACCCTGAAGGCCCACCTTTAGTTCTTCTGCTACACCCTGATGTTCTCCCCATCTGCAGATGTGTGCATACAGAAAAATCCCTATATACAGAGTAAGTACCAATTTATGGGGTTCTCTTTAATTAATCAATGAATGTTTCACAAAATGAGCAATTATCAAGTTAATGAGGATTTTTTGCTAAGAAACTGAACATGATTCAAAATTTCACTCAACCTGTTGGTTGCTTTTCCTATCTACAAGAAGCATTCCTGTAGTTCAATATCCTTACGTCCTATTTTTTGAGAAATATCAATGATATAAAATTTCTTACAACAGAAAGGTTTTCAAAATCAGATCTTGGAAATTCTTTCAATTACCATAGCTTATACGATAGTTAATAATTAGTTTGTAACTGTTTATTCACAATAAACAAAGCTCTAAAAGTTAGAATTAAAGATTTAACACACTGGGGTCTTACTCATGCATTGCCTCTGAATGTGAGGGTGCAAAAGCTTTCTTTAAAAAAAAAAAAAAAACACAACCTTACAATTTATCTGGATGATTTTTAGTTTAGATTACTCAACACTCCCTAGCCTTACTCTTTATGTAGGTTTCCTGATACTTAGTTAAATATGTTTCACAAATATTTGCATACAAAATGTTCCAGGCACGCTGTTTAAGCATCAGCATGTTATGCTCTATTACCAACATCTAAATACAGATGTTTATGTCCATGTTTTGTTGTTAGTCATTATTTACCTTCACCCATCTAAATTTTAAAAGTTTACTTTAGCTACAAATACTAGCTGAAGAAAAAGCAGGCTCTGTACTTCTAGTATTAGATTATCTCTGTAAGGTCATTAAATATGGATCATGGTGACACTAGATCAGAATTTTCTAGCTTGAGCGAGAAGAGACACTACCCCAGTATAAGGACTAAACAGAGGAAGAAAAATTCATACACAGTAGCAATAAATGGAAAGAGTAGGCAAACCATTTCCACATAACATATACAAAGAACATCACAGACTTCTCTTACTTCAAGTCCTGTGACCCTTCAGAATCAGAGAAATTCAAATCTGAAGAAAATTATCTGAAAATTCTCATGGCTGGAAGGTTGGATATTTATAAAGACTTTCTGAAGTTTAGTTGTAATTGTAAATATAGGCACTTAGAATCAAAACATTTACATTAAATCTTCCTTGCAGCAGTGTAAGACACTGCAGATGTCTATGATTTCATTTCTCTGTGCTCATAATAGCCTCCACTTCAGTGCTAAGATACAAAGTGTCTTGCTCAAAATTAAGATCTATCCAAACTAAAGAATGTTGTCTTCCTCTTGGAACTCAGTATAAAAATGATGTTCAGAGCATGTTCTGTCCTCTCCTTCAGTTGTAGAGTAATTAGAAAGCTTACCTTCATTAAAACTGAAAATCGTAGTTCTCTTCTGAAGGAACCCTAGAATGTTGGATAGCATATTGCATCTCTTCTGAAAGTTTCTGCCTTGAGCAGAAATCATTCGAGATTCAACGGAGTACAAAGATGATGTACAAGTCTCTACAGTTAGCAAGGTGACTCAATTTCAACCCCTGTTCCATGGCTGTTTAATATATCAACATCACTGCCAGTAACCCTCTTCTGTATTTTAGCAGAAAAAGAAAACGCTGTTCACTTTCTGGAAGCTTGCATGTACCTGTCTTCCAGAGAGTCATCAAAGTAACAAAGTGGGCAATGACTCAGTCTTGGATAAAGGGCAGTCACTTTAAACATTGCTGGAAAGAGTGTCTTCCTACATAAATAATACTCTCATTTTCTTAGAGACTGAATGTATTATACTAGGAAAACACTAACACATACTAAGATTCTATTAGTTTATTGCCAATCCAACCTTTGAATATTCCTCTGGGGAATACGACATTCCCATGAGTGCAGAACTTCTGCTAAGCTGTTAGTTTTCACCCCAGTAATTCTGAAAAATCCTGAGCAGCTATGTAACAAGCACATATCATTTTAGTAGACCTCTGAGGAATAAAGCCCAGTGGTTTACTGAGCTATTAAAAGACCTCTGCCTTCTGTTTTTACTGACAGTAGGACATTGGCACTTTATCTAAGAATAAATGCTGTACTTTCACATTAATATATCTAAAGCTGACAGAGCTTCAAAGGTTTGGACCTTGAACACATCCTGTATTGTCTTTTTTTAATTAGTTTCTCTAATTTTACTCAGTTTCCTACAAGACAAAACATGAAGAAATTCAGATCATATCCTATTGAGTTCCAAATGTCCTGAAACACCAGCAGAGCCTATTCAAAGGAGCCAAACAAAACCTGGAATGACTACATCTCTTCCACTGCTCCAACCATTGCACTGGTAATACTGCATGAAAACAAGAAGTCTTGAGCATTCTAAGTTAAAGAATAAATTTTTTGAAGACTTTGTTAAATAAAATTCTAACAAGAACAGAATCATACAAAGGGTTTTCCTTCATCAGAAGGCACCGCTGTATTTGTAATGCAAGTAATTTCCAACAGAAAACATTTAACAGAAAGCAGTCTAGGTAGTGCTCAGATTACAAGAGAATGCATTTTATACTTTAACTTTTGCATTACCGTAACACTACATTATCTCATCTAATTAGATTTTTCCAAAACCTCTAGAAAATGAACTTTCCACATGCTCTGGATGTTTGTTTATTGACTAAACATGGTGTGCCTGAACTAAACAATGTATTATAGTAACAGAAATTATCAAAGAGCAATACTACAGCCTAATGTACTACAGAAACAATTCTGTAAAACCATCACATTTTCTCTAGAACAATGTGTCAAATATAAAGTCTGTAATTTTTACAATTTTGATCTTCATATTTCTCTCTCAAAACCAAAATAAAAATTACTCCTATGATAATGAATGTAAAAGCATTATGACATGTGTGATTCAATCAAATTGTAAATTACTGTTACATTTTAATTTTATTCTGAAAAGTTACATATTTATTCTCTACTTACATGGCTACTTCAAGAAAAAAAAATCCCCTTCCCAGATTCCTAATAATGCTTTGATTTCACAGACCTGATTAAACAGCATTCTCATTTCCAAACTATTCACACCATACAAAGTGTGAGATGCCCCAATCACTAGATGATTTCCAGCTACTCCATCTGCAATTCTAAACACATAGCACTTACAGAATTCTCGGGATTAGAAAGATCAGGAAAATAATGAACAGGTATTTGCAAAACCTCTGCCTGAGAAAACTGAGCCAGCAATAGGGAGAAATGCAACAGCAGAGACAGCAAGAAGCATCATACCTGGAGTCACATAAACCCCTTTAATCTAGAATACAAGTATTTTTTTTCTTATCCAGCTTCATTCCATAGACATTCTTTCAGTTGCTACAGCAAATGACACAAGTCCTGGCAATAAAAAACCCCACTGACTGACTAACCTCACTATGGAACTAGTGAGCACTGTCTATTTCTCACATTAAGAGTTTTGTCTTGTGGAAACACAGCATATATTCTGTAAAAACAAAGACTTTAAAAGTTCTACAGAAAACCAAAGACAGCATAAAGGCTTCATAATTTCAAAGTACATCACTCCTTTCTTATAATTTCACTTTAGCAATATAGGGGGGGAAATAAAATCTTTAAAATACTTTCTTAAAATCTGCCTGCTTTGAGTGGAAAGAGTAGACACACAAAAAGTTGGAAAAAACACTTAATAAAAATAAATGGGAGAAAAAATTTAAAAAAGAAAAAAGAGAGAGGTGAGAAAACAAGAAGAGATAAAAAAGCAATACTGCACTATCAAAAAGTATTCTAGAATGAACCAGAAGATTTAAGAACCTAACTGAACATTCATGAAATTGCATGAAGCTGCATCAGAGGAAGCTCAAAATGGACTTTAGGGAAAGGTTCTTCACTGAAAGGGTGTCTGGTCATGGAAGCAGTCTCCCCAACGATCTAGTCACAGCACCCAGGTTGTCCAGATGTTCCTTGATTTCTGACAACACTTTCAGTAATACAGTTTAGAATATAGAAAATCTTATGAGGAGCAAAGAAGGTAGAGTTGTTGATCATTATAGATCACTTCCAAATTAAGATATTCTAGAATTCTCTGAAAATTTCTCCAAATAAATTACAAACATAACTGAAAATTCTTTCAGCACAAGTTGCACTTATAATGAGCACGTTAAATTCCAGGTTCCTGTCCAATTCTATTCTCCTTCATGCAGCACACTGAGCAAAAACATAAAAGCAACTTTTCTCCCTCTTGAAAGAAGAGTAGAGACAGGGAAAAAAAACCAAAAATATTTGAAAAGTCAAGCATCAGCTCCCCATAACATCCTCAGTACCAACTATTTATGCTTCCCTATTATGCCAATGTCAACACAATCTAAGAGTCAGTGAAGAGCTTGTATTTTTCACATGCCACTCTACAAATTGCAGTACAAGACTTTTCTCGTTTATCTTCAGGTATTTTCTCCTTTCCCCTATTTCTACCCTTTTTCTCAATATTGACCAATATCATTTGTCATGCTGCCCAATGATTCTAGCAGGAAGAGATTGTAGGAAATACTCAGAAATATTTTGTAGCAGTTAATGCTCCACAATATTAAATTGAATCAAAGTCTCCTGTGAAGCTCAACCACCAT
This sequence comes from Heliornis fulica, assembly GCA_013399135.1. Lineage (NCBI taxonomy): Eukaryota > Metazoa > Chordata > Aves > Gruiformes > Heliornithidae > Heliornis > Heliornis fulica. Next base: position 1,427,267 of record VXBZ01002761.1, read on the forward strand.
AAACATATACTGGGAAAACTCATTAATAATGTACTAATAATTTATTTCCAGAAGAACAAAAGGAAAGAGTTTTTATACAGCTTTCTAACTTGATACTTTTCTATCGGGAAAAACCCACCCAAGCTTTCTGGAAGTTGAAACCAGTATTTTTAGACTTCGCTGGAATGGAAACCGTTCTGAAAAAATTATATTGAAAAAAAAAAATTGAAAATAAGTTCCCATGTGGAAACAGGTTTCCATCCACATGGGACAGAGACAAGGAATCCCTCCTACAGTGTGGCTCAATGGAAAGAAATTATCAAAGTATCCCTGATTTGGAATCCTTCCATCTGCTCTGTCATACCATCCTGAAGTCCAGTACTCTTTCGATAAATTTCCTCACCTCTGTGTTTAAATGGTTTTTTGTTTGGGTTTTATTATTATTATTTTTATTTGGTGGTGATGGGTTTTTTTGAGATCAGAAAAAATGCATAAGGAGTATGTTTATCTGTTCCCAAACTCTCTGTAAGATTTCCTTTTTTCTGGCCACTTATGCCACATGCGGATGGGCTTTAAGCACTGCCAAGACCTCTGTAAGCGCTCACAATACTGTTGAGAGGCTGAAGCGTAACTTTATACTGATAATGGTTTCTGAGATTGGTTATCAGCCCAAAAATCTTTTGCCTGCCAGATGTACTTCTATGTGAAAATATGCCTTTTTCAAGTTGAGAGCTGAAAATGACTCTTTCCAAGAGAGTCAGGAATAATTGAGAACAAAGTGCTTGTTCTGACTCTGAAATGTGCAGGTGTTCAGTCCATCGGTGCTCTGAAACAGACCAACTTCTTTGTTGGGAATAACAATGCATCTGCAGTAAAAATCCTTCCTCCTGTGCTATGACAGTACTTTTTAAGCAGAATATACATTCTACTTCCCTTGCGAGAAAGCCTCTGGAGAGAGCTCTATAAAAGGAAAAAGTTTTTGTGGCATGCATG
>VXBZ01002761.1:1428348-1440312 GCA_013399135.1 Heliornis fulica
AAAAAAAAAAAAAAAAAAGAATGAAATTGAGGTGAAATGATAATTAATTAAGATCAAATGATAATTCATCTTAATGAATTATCACTATGGTAATTGTCTAGGATAATCAAAACAGACATTTAATAGATGGCAGCAAAGGCAACAACTGAGCAGGTGGCATACTGGGTGTTCTCATGTGACACATACACGATCACGTGACAAAATGTAAATAGTAAAAAAACTAAATTTCTCATATTTAGGACAGATGAACTCATGGGGAATGATGTAGCCTATGAGTCTGAAGATGTGGAAGAATAATACGCTTTATCACTGAAAGTTCTTCTTTTGGATAGTAGCTTCTTCTGTGCAATTTTGAAACAAGGAATGCTGGAGCCATGAATGTGCCCTCACTAGCTTTGGGATGCAGTGACTATTCGGTGCTACTCCAACTCAAGATCTTGCTAAAAACTTGCTAACATTAATAATAAGCATAAGCGGTTCCCTAATGTGCTATCATCCATTATTTTCTGTCTCTTGAAATTATTGTATGCTATTGGTTTCATCCTATGAAAAGTCTCACGGATTTTGAGCAGGTTATAATTTAAAAAAAAATATTATGAAGACTTGCTGTGTGATCTAAGAACTTTCATTTGAGCTTTTTCAATGTTTTTAGTAGAAACACTGCATCTTTTTTGCTGTTTAGTACAAGTCCCAGTTATTTTTTCCCCTCAAAGAACACAATAATTTAAGTATTATCTAATACATAGGAATAGTAAAGAAGCATCTCATACAGCTGAGATACTAAATTTTGAATAATTTAGATTTAAAATTCTTAAGAGTTAATTAAAAATTTCATTTTTAAACATTTTGTTGCACCTTTTTTAATTTTATCATATTAATATAGACTTCTCACCTAACAACAGGTACTTTATTTTACATAATGACATAATTCTAGGAAATATTTAATAGATCCCTGAAGACCATATCTAAATCTGTGCTTTCATGTCAGAGGACCCCAAATACAGTTGGACACAATCTCAAAGGTCTTTTCCAACCTAGTCTTTCTGTGATTCTGGGATACTATGTGATGCAAAGGCTGCTCTGTGTGTGCTGCCTTTTGCTTCTTCAGTGTGATTACACATTTCAATACCATTACAAAGGCCAGAAAAACTGAGAAAGTCAAGTATTACTGGCCTATCTTGAAACAGAGCAGGACTTGTCAGTATGACTTGACATACTCTGCCACCATCCACCTTCACACAGGTACCCATCACACAGCAGCATTGTAGAGGTGCATTTCTGCAGTAAGGGTGTGAGAGAGTATATCATAGTGAAACTCTAACCCATTCAAAAGAGGAAAATAAAATGTTCATTTTCTCTTTTACTTTTCTAAATTAAATTATAACCTTTGTCTATACATTGGGACTAAATTTCACTAATACCATCAGACTGAATGCCCAATTGCAAGTGTCCCGTAAAGTGCTGCACTATAGCGTTTAGAGTCATTGCTTTGATTCTTAAGATGCAGCAATTCTAAACTTCGGTAAGTTTGCAGAGTACTATAAGAACTCTGTGAAATTTCCTTCCACCGACTCTAAATGCAGTCTTCCCTTTAATTCTATTATTGTAAAATGAGCAATGAAAAATAGCAAATAGGGTGCGATCATCTGTGAGAACTAATCCTCATTCACGAGTGCCATCTAGTGACGAAGGAACCCTACCGCCTTGACATGAATGACAAACGGATCCACTTACTCACCGGCTAATCTTCAGGAATTATTTAGGTGTCTTCCACCCTTCCTGTGTTTAGCGTTTGTTTGTTTGTTTGCTTTGAGGAGATACTACATGTGAAACTGTAGAATGGCAGTTTCTCATCTCTGATCAGCTACTTTTGCTGCAGATACTATCTGACTTGAAGGACACATCAACTCAGGACATTCTTGCTTGATAATCATAATTTGAATGTCCCTGGCCTCAAATGATGAATTAATTTTATATACCTGGAAGTCTGTACCTTCATAAACCTCACGTGCATATCCATGAAAATACCCATCTGCAAAAGACCATTCCTGAGAAACAAGTCAAGGTGTATTTGAACGAAGAAGCAGCGTTTGGGAGTGGTCCTGGCTGTTAAGGAAATATGCAGCATTTATGATAAAGTACTAAGCTAACTTTTCTCCATTCTCATTACATATCTCCAGGTGTGGGGAGTGGATAATTCAACTGGGTAAAAAAACAGAGCAATAAACAATATAGTGGATATGTTCCTTACAGTTTTTGAGTCTACTGGGTAGGAAACACTACAGTTTTGTCTTTCTGCATCCCCAAAAAATTGATAATTTATTACAGTCAATAACAGGCTGTTGCATATGCACACCTCTTTCGGTAATTAAGGAAAGATGTCTGATTCACACACTCCTAGATCACATATTTATATCTATCACTTCATTTCCTTCCACAAGAAATAGAGTGATATTAAAAGACCAGGAGGAATATAGCTCAGCTCTTTTGTTTGACAGCAGAAGGAACAGGCAATGGCCCAAACCCTGAAGATATGCATGATAGTAAGTAGTTTCCTGAGTTCATATAACTGCCTATATTAATACATTCCCTAATCTTGGAATCAACAGTCACAGGCACACACAGAACCAACAACTATCCTAAATATATTCATTATGCATAAATTGCTAAAAAAAAAAAAATCTGAGTATTTTTTTCTGGTGTTTTCTAAAGGTTTATATTTCAGGGATAAGTAAATCTGAAGAACAACCAAAATATTTTTATATGAGTATGATGACCTATGCGTTGTTAAACGGAGATGAGCTAATAAGGTGAAGAAGTCTATTCCACCTACAGAAAAGCTACAGGGAAGTACTTCCTTCCAGCCAGTGTAACCAAGCAGTTACCAAGCAGTAACCAAGTCTGGATTAATTTATTCTTTCAAATCTAATCCTATTCACCTTAAATCACTCAATCCCGTTGACCTCATTTGACTCATGAAAACACACAAACAGGATTTGGCCCTTCATACTTTCAACCACATCCATAATTTTGATGGGAATGTCTTTCAGAGCACATTGGGAGTATTCAGCAACATTTTAAACAAATCTTTATAGTGAGATAGCATACATTTATAGTCAACTTTATATTTGTAAATAAATAAATTGATACCTCTATAATCATGTTGGACTATCAGGCTCAAGCTGTAAACAGAAAAAAACTCTGACCCTTAATTGAGTTTATCACAAAAGCCAATGAACACATCGGTAATATTAGGATATTATCAGCTAATTACTGACTAGCTAATTTACAGTTCCACTAGAATCAAAGGCAGTCTGTTCTCTCTGAAGAAAGGGTCAGACTGCTTCAACAAGAAATTTACATCTGTTCACTTAGTCAGAAGTCTTGTTTTGTTAAATGGTTTAACGTAACATTACACTTTTCCTTCAACAAGCTGAGTTTCAGATGAAAATTTAGGAAGAATTTATATTATTAGTCATATTCTACTGCCTATAATACACTTCCATTTTTATTAATGAGATTGTTTATGCATAGACAAAGGCAGAACTCATGTTGATGCACAGTTTAAAACTTTCCTTCTGAGGTGTTATAAGGCAACATATCTCAACAAAAAGTGTTGGCTCATGTTTGAGATCCACCTCATAAGCACATTTCCAATTCTTTTTGCCTACTGGTTGAAGGTCAGTCACTTTAAATTGCACTAAGTGCACCCAACGTGACTCAAATTAACACACTTGCTTAGTGGTATGGCCCTAATTTCTTTGCAATATTTTCAAATAGGCAAACAGCATATTAACTAATGATACCTTATGACTTAAGCATTCCAACAGCTATTGTCTCAAAGGAAACTAAAAAACCACAGTTGTTCCTCAATGTGAAATGCAGGTAGGACTTGGCAAAACTGGGATACCTTGTGAGCACATATCCAGCGTAAGCAGAAGATTAGAGAGATATGGTTTATTTAAGTTTATTGGTTTAAGAAGTATAAGCAATAATTCAGGTCATGAGTAGGAGCCCACTTAACTGAAGTCTTAATTGTCATCCTGAAAAAAAATTTTATATATATATATATATACACACACACATATATATACACACATATATATTTTTTATGAAGGACTTGCATTAACACTGTGTAATCAGGACTACATTTCTTCTACCAGAAAGTAGGCCAGTATGATCTTTCAAGACTATGAAAGGCAGTAAATAATAGGAGGAAAATAGAACACAATGGCATTGCAGAATATTAGATTCTCCTGGAGAGAGAGGAGATGTTTGTGTTACAACAGAAAGTTATCAGATGTTAGGGATGTACAGTCTTGCCCACTTCTGAAATTTAATTGATCCTCTGAATTTTCAAAATACACAAAAGGCAGAGATGGTATTCTGATAAACTCTACAGGTCTGGCTGGCTTGAAACAGGGTGCTTGCGAAGAGCAATGCTTGTACTAAAAAAAAAACCTCACATCTAAGGGCAACTCTTCCACCACAAGTACTCAACTGATCTTAAATTAATAACTCAAAACCTTCTTTCTTACCCAGGGCCTACTCTTCACACAACTATCAGCACTACACCTCGGCTAATTCTGTACATTTCCACCTGTCTCCTCTTTACGGTGATTTGACCATAGCTGCTTACAGCAGTTTCTAGCAGCTTGCACTTTAAACAAAACTTTTTTTAATGCATTAGAATGTTAAAATACATTTTTCTATTTTAAATGCAAATCTCACTTTTCAGCTACTGCAGTTCCATTTGCACAGTGGACTGAAATGGGTAACAGTGGTCAGGGAATATACACGGAACTCGGGCAGGTCCTGGTCAACTACTGATTTTCTAAGAATACTCAGACAGTTTGCTGACCTGCCTTTTACTTCATTTTCTTCCTATATGAGTATTACACTAAGATAGACACTGAGAGATCACTTGTTAAAAATAAACTGAGGCATGCAAATAATATCAGCAACACAGTCCAGCAGACAGATCAATATTTGTTGTTAGAGACTGCTGAACTTCTGGAAAAGAGATTCATGCACTTCTGTGCAGTATTTCCTTAATTTTGAGTTGACTGATCCCAGTGAGGTGCAAGGGGTAATCGTTATTTATGATGAGCTATGTATAAAAGAAAACTACATCTTAAATATTTTTGTGCTTTGTTTAGGTTCCTGTATTTGTTTCTCAGTCTTCAGTGTTGTATGTTTCCCCCCACCCCCTTATTTGTTTTCATCATATACAAATGATACAGCACCACTTATTTTACTTTGGTTTTAGAGGATCTAACAAGGTAGAAATATGACTTAGAATCATAGAATGGTTTGGGTTGGGAGGGACCCAACCCCCTTGCCATGGGCAAAATTCTTCACAGGGAAGAATTTCTTCCTAATATCTAATTTAAATCTACCTTCTTTCATTTTAAAGGCATTACTAGTCATCCTATCACTCTATGCCCTTGTAAACAGTCACTCTCCAGCTTTCTTGTAGGCCTCTTTAGGTACAATGAAAGGCTGCTATAAGGTCTCCTAGGAGCCTTCTCTTGTCCAAGCTGAACAAACCCCAACTCTCTCAGCCTGTCTCAATAGGAGAGATGCTCCAGGCACCTGATCATGCTCATAGTCCTTCTCTGGACTTGCTCCAACATGTGCATGTCCTTATTTTAGGGGCCCCAAAGCTGGACACAGTACCCTAGGTGGAGAGTCTCATGAGAGTACAGTAGAGGGGCAGAATCACCTCCCTCACCCTGCTGGTCACACTTGCAGGGTTTTGGGGGTTTTGTTTTTGGTTTTTTTTTATATAGATTAGGATACAGTTGGCTTTCTGGGATGCTAGCACAGATTACCACAGTATGTTGAACTTCTTGTCCACTAACACCCTCAAGTCCTTCTCAGGGCTCTCAATCTATTTTCCACCCACCCTGTATTTGCACTTGGGAAGTCCATTCCTCCTGAATGGATCAAGTGATTAGGAAGCATGGATTCAATAGCACTGTTTAGTCACTCTGCACAGTGTTACACCTCTAAGGCGGTGCGTGTTCATTCACAGTCTAGCTGTATTTCAGTAGGAGCAGCAAAATTTCCACATTCCTTGACATATATTTTTCTTTTTTCTAATGAGTGTTACAAGAAAAATCTTAGCCATGGATTATCTAATAGGAACAGAATTATTAAATTAATTCTAAAACAAATGTTGAAGGTAACACATAATACAACCAAATGGTTTTTAAATGCACTTCTAAACATAATGAACTGTGCTATGAGAATAAATTCTGTAACTTGTATATTCACATCCCAATAAGGTTCCTCAACTTTGCGCAATTTACTCCATGGTTTATCTACTCTGTGTACATCTTCTTGCACTTAAAAGTCTAAAGCAGAAAAGGATATACAGGCAATCAACTCCCGTAGTCACAAACTCAGCTCTGATATTTTTTTCTGTGAAAATACATCAACATTGCAGAGCTGTGATTCACATACACAAGCTACTGTCATTCATAAGACAAGGACAAGATGAAGCTAGAAAAAAATAGTTACATCATAGGGTAACAAAGTTACTACCACATAGATGAATAGCAACATGTTTACAGAACATGTCTTTAAAGCAATAGGGGCAAGACAAAAGAAAACAATACCTATGATGGAAACCCAAATTGATCATTTTTCTCAAATCATACTAGTCAATAATGAAACAATGTTTACATACAACCTGAAAGTTGTAAATGAGTAAAGTGAGCAAACAGCCCTGCAAAGATAGTATTTCACATCTGAGGATAGCAATCCAAGATAGTTCACAAATTATCTTGTAAAGAATACACTTCCAAGGCAGGCAGGCAGGATCAGTGCTTACCACCTCCGCGTATTGAAAGGTATAGAAAACCCAGCATATTAATTAATCTCAGGTTCTTGTCTCTTCCTAAAATACCTTTGCTACTCTGAGACATGTTAGTTTGGAATTGACAGTTTTCTCATGTTCTAGATTCCAAATTACTGGTGACGTCATGGAGATCAATCTTGTCTTTAAAATAAACTAATTTTTAAGTGAACAAAGCTTTCTAATTCATCACACTGACAAATAAAATCTGTTGCAACCAAACACCCTGGCAAGAATATCATGGGGCATAAAAAAATCTGAATGGGCTATGTTAGAAGTAATAATGGTTCTGTCTTTCAAGTAATAATTGGGTTCTGTCTTTCTCATGTCTGGAGTGTCCAGCATTGCAGAGTCCTTCTGTATACTTAAGAAGTCGCCTTAAAACACATTACTATTGATATTTTGATAGAAAGTCATTGTCTTTATAGCAACCAATTAGATTAATATTTTGAGCTCAGGCAGAAGAAATAAAAGGAAAGAAGCACTAATGAACCTAATAAAGAGGTTTAGTCTAGGATGGCTGTTAATCTGTACAACTAACTTCAGGGAAGAAACGTTTGGTGTCAATAAAGCATTTCCTTACTAAATTACTTCTGGCTCCAATGTAAGACATTTACAGTAAACACCAAAAGTCTGCAAGGCATCTGTTCTATTCACAGTGGAAGAAGGAACTTTGCTCCATTAATAACTTTAAAAACATGTAATAACTAATTCATGATGGCAGTTCAAATTCTATCAGAAGCCTTCATTATTTGACCAAGCTGAGTTCAAAGATAGAGCAAGTTTTAAAAAGCCCTTGAAAGTTTAAAAGTACACTTTAAATTATAATAAAGAATCTGTGTTGTTCTTTCTACTAAACATGAAAAATCTGTAGCTTTAAACTATGTGCAACAACAGTATTTTAAGAATACATGCAAAATAAGAGTTAAATGTGTATATAAAAACCTATATGATCTCACATTCTGTTTTAGGGAAATTGTATGTTATATAGAAAGGGCATCTGTAATATACGTGCATGTATATATAATAAAATACTTGCTGGAATTTTAACATTTGACTTTACTAGAGATTTAGTGGGACTTTGCCTAAGGCAAGTTTTTAATAGCAATAATAAAAAAATACTTAATGGTACTTAGGGTAAATAATGTGTGGTCACTATGTTTAAAAACAGTAATACCAAACATCTGTGCTAGATTTCCACATGATAAAATTCCCGTATTACCTACACTTCTCCCAAAGTTATAGAGAAAAATGCTTATTTAAAAATCTAATCTAGACACGTGATAATGAATTTAAGAACTTTAAGGCTGGTATCTTGTGTTTTCTGACAGGAATGTGTATTTAGTGATATTCATATTTAATAATGACCATGAAAAATGCCATGGTATGACATTGGGGCTTCAAGATAGATTTTCAAGCATTAACATAAACACAGGGAGACTGCCTGGCCCAAAAATGTCCTTTTTCATGTTTGTTGGAAAACTGAAAGCTAGACAGAAGTTCTCAGAAACAATGGAAGAAGAGTTCAACTTTCTCTTCTCAACAGGCTTCATCTCCAAGGCTGAAGCAGAATCTTTCTCCTCACACTTTACACTATTGAGAGTTTTATTTTTATTTGCTTGCTCTGTGAATCAGCAACCAAGGAAACTTGTTATAGGTATAACAAAGGGGAAATCTAATTAGTTATCCTTGTGAAAGCTTATTTACTGTATTTTTAAATCTCTGAATACAGTGGAAAGATATCTAATCCCCACTTTATCCATAATTTCTCACCATTTTAATGAACCCTATTGCCACTGACATATTCTGCTATTCCTGTAAAAGAGCTGGATTCCATTTCAGCTGAAGAATTGTCCTCCTATGTAAAAAGCCTCAAATTTCCCATTTCTAAGACCTTCTAACATGAAACTTAAGTAAACCTATCACCACAAATTTGGCACTGTGAAACAAGGTTAAAGATACAGTAGACTGCACAGTGCAGAAAAGGTAGTCTTTGAGGGCCAGGTAGTTAACGCACCAAAGTCAAATCTGCTAAAAATATGAATACAAGGGGAGAGTGGCAGGAAAGGGTTATTTTGTTTTCTGGAGTTATTCCTATGCCTCGTGTACACTAGCTCTTTGTTGCTTACCTGTACCTTCTCTAAGAAATACAGTCTAAGGTCTGGAGAAATTACTCCTGTTTGAAGGTAGTTATAGTACGAAGTTCTGTTACGGCTATTCACAGGAGAAGAAAAAAAAAGAAACAATCAACAGCTTAAGAATTTTATTTTTTTTTTTGCATGATTCCTGGGTATTTGGCAAATTATTTTGAATCAATACAGTTGAATGATAGTAGATTCTGGTAACAAGAAATGGGCAGAAAATTAGTATGAGAAACATTTCAGAATTGACAAAGCAGTAGAGAACAACAGAAGTTATGTCTACCTAGTTACGTGAAAGAATTATTAGGTAGACAAAATGAGCTCTGGAATAACAATGGACATATGCCTTACTATGTAATTCCTAGTATCATCAGTGCATTCAGAAGCATACAGTTAAGGGAGATAGAATCGACGGCCATTGGAGACAAAACTGTGTAGAAGAGGATGTCCTTAATTCCCAATGTTTCATAAGTTGTTGCTTCAGTTTCTCTCACAGCATGTTAGTTTAATTCTCTGGTTTGGTAAAAATTCCACCAACCAATGATTATTAATAATAAAATCAACTTCTGCTGCTCATGCATTAGTTTTCTATTCCACAATGTTGAGATATCTAAAAGACTGTGAATGAACATGAGAGAAGACAGATTCCAGCTTTTGCAGTATTTAAACTAATTAAGAAAGGAACAGCAGAAGGTAGAAAGATATTGGGCTTTTAGTAGAAAACATGTTCAAAAGCTCAACAAAATACCTAAGACTTGTACTTTCTTCACCTAGAATTTAAAAGGTAACAGATTGGTACAATCAGAATTCAAAAACTTAGAAACTTAATATTGAAAGTATTTTCACACTAAATACCAACATCATAGCTAATGAGAAGTTATTTGTATATGTTTTTAATGCAGTGTGGAAATCTATAGAATGCCAGTAGTTTCCAGCTTTTTTTTTTCCCCTCATTCAATCGCTTTTCCACCACATCCAGCTTTTTGTGTAGATAGCAAGTACCCTTTATGGAGACTAGAGGAGAATCCATCACTCTACGGGCAAAGTGACACACTGGAAAACTCTGCTCATCATATTAATTTGCTCATCATAAGTTAATTTGCTGCTACACAGAAGTTTCTCTTTCTGAACTTGAAACAAATGCAGAGTCATAAAGTCAAACAGAAAAACTAAAGATAGGAACAAGTGCTCAGGATGTGCTCAAACAGTATGTTACAAATGACAATGTACAAGTTTCCCAGAAATACACTCAACACGTAAGCACTATACTCTCACCTGCAGAAATACAGAAAGCAGAATATTTTAGATTATGTTGTCAAATGATAAATATTTTGTTAAAGGTACAGAAAGATTAACACAATGTTGGTGAATACTAAATAATTAATTAAGTAAAAATTAATCCAAGTTTGAGTTCTCCTTTAAAGCACTCTCGGGGGGAAAAAAAAGGATATCCAGTAATCGGCACGGTCATTTATACAGGTAGGATAAAAACTTACAAAACCCAGTTATAAAAACACCAATCCACTGAGGAGACCACTGCCAAAGATTCAACACAGTAATTCCTGTTTTATCATGTTGGCAAGCTGTACTCCACAGTACAGACACTACATGCTGTGTAGCAGAGAGTCATTAAGGTTGGAAAAGATGTGTGTAGTAACAGCAATTCAAATGAGCACAGTAGAATAACAAGGACTTGCCAAGTTTAACGTGAAGATCAGAAGTTGATCCATCTGGACTTCTAAGAAATAGATAAAATTATACTGAATATCTGATATTCCCTCAAAGCATGCAGACAACTTCCCATAACAAGACAGCAAAAGACAAAAGATCAGCATTTTCCAAGAGCTCACTTGAACAAACAAATCCAAATTCCTGGAAAAAATCAAGAAGGCATCTAATAAACACTTAGTTTCTAAGGAGTTCATACCACCTTCACATCACATTCCCAAGCTCCCTAGAACAAAATTCAAATCTACATTAAAAAAATTAAAAACCAAAGTCCATAACTACCATGTGCAAAAAGAAGGTAGCCAGAGAGACAGAAAACTCCACCTTCAAGACAAAGTCTTGAATTCCTATAACAAATAAATTGTTAGTTAAAATCTACAAATCATGAGATAGCTCCTGACAATTTGACGTGGACAGATTCCAGACAGCAAACCTAGTAAACTTTTAAATCTTGACCAGTTACCAAGCTTGTCAAACAAAAACTCCAGAAAAGTACTCCTGAGGAAAGACTATCTCTATATCCTCCTACAAACTGAGGGAGATTTTTATTTTTTTTCCTCTGGCCCCTGAGGATAACCCAGAGGAAATGTAGAACTAATTCAGTATAAATATGGGTGAAACATGTGCAGTCAACAAAGAGAGCAAGATGATCTCCTTTCAACATTCCTTAGCCTAATCAATTAGATGCCCATGAACTTGGAGGCTTACATTTTATCTACTTTTCAAGCTCTATTTTGTATTTATCTCACTGCCCTTGACTACTGTGCTAATTAGAAACTTTCTTCAAATTTCTGCTGCAAATTTATTCACATCCAGTACTTACCCCAATTAGAATTCACAAATTTGTCATATTGGTGCAACAGGTGAAATAAACACAACCACATAAAAAGCAAATAATAAATACCAAATCATCCATCTTTGAAGCAGACTGTATGTACTACCAGAATAGCAGATTAAATCCAGAAAATGTCTGATAATTTATAGAACTACTCTCACAGTCCTCCCTCATCACAAATGCAATATCATTAATTACTTATGCAAGTCCTTTCAGGATCCGTTGACTATCAGCCTTTAACAATGGCTGTCATCACTTCTCAATTGAAAAATTCTGCCTGTGAAAAGATTCAGGATGCACACCATCACAACAAATTTTCCAGTTTCCAAGATTCATATGGGCCTCAGATACCACTAAGTCCACAATACATATTCTAGGTTAGAAAAAAAAAAAAAAAA
>VXBZ01002761.1:1458643-1502202 GCA_013399135.1 Heliornis fulica
CTATTAACAATAGGAATCTCTCTATGCACATTTATTTGAAGTTTTTTTGACACAAAAAAAAAAGTTAATTAAGAACTTTTCTTCAGGAACGATGATGCTTAACGACATGGAACTCTCAGCCAAAGATGAAGGGGTGCAAAAAACAGAACAGTGAGACAGTGTGTTCAAAGACACAGAGGAGAAAAGGAGTAGGCATCAAAAAGCACAATGACAGAGTTCAGGGGAGAGTGTAAGTCCTGGAAGCGAGAATAAAATGGAGCTTAGAATGTGTTATGCTATCTTTAATGTCTAATGGGAACACTTTCTGGAATGATGGCAGTGAAAACTGCATTGCAGGCTTTATTTTTTTTTATATGATCCATTCCTGTATCCAATAGAGACACTAAATGATCACAGGAAAGAACAGAGATAGAACACTGCCCTTTTGTCAAGTCTTAAACCAGCTTCAAAAGTATTTTTCCTTAAATCTCAGACAAAACATAACATAATTGTACAATTCTGTAATTCTTTTGCTTCTCTTCCTGCTTTGATTCCTCTGTATTATCATTAATTTCACTTATTCTGTTCAAAAATAAACCAAACAACCCCAAGACTACAAGACAGACTGGTTCATTGCTGCAGACATCAATAAGGTCAGTATGACATGTTTGTGAGTAAAATTGCAGCTTTAAAACTGAAGAGGTGCAGTTCAAAAGTCTATTTCATAATTTTTTTTATATATTTTTACTTAATATTCAAGAATCTAAAAATTCAATGGAATAATGAACCACTTGGTATCACTTCTAACAAAACCAGCACGTTCAATCTGTTCAAGCCACATCAGAGGTGCAGTTTTGGGTTGGCTAATTTCCGCTCCAAACTGCCATCTTACTGAAATTCCTTGAGCAGCGACCATGATTTATCTGTCACACAGATCCTCTCTGTAATATTCCCAGTCACATTGGGAACACAAGTTCCGTGACAGATAATGAATTTTTTCTACTAAAAGAAAAAAAGTTGAGGCCACTCGTACTCTGAAACACTCAGAACATGAAAAAAAGGCTTTATAGAAAAGTATGCCTTAAAATAGCACTCTGCCATTTCTACTGCCAAAACCCAAGTGAAGCCTAGACCTTTTAGAGAGGATTTTTCTCCCTTTGACAGAGTCCATAGAAATCCTGATTAAGTGCTATTCGTATTCAATAAGAATCAAATAATTAGGCCTGATAATGTCAATAATGATTCCACTTTCCTCTGTGTTCCAAAACCGTGCATCATCATGAATACTTATTTACAAAGCAGAATTCTAAAAAAAATCTCAACCACTTAATTACTGGTAACTTTAAATGATAAATGCTGCCCACTCCATACATACAGCTTTTCCTTGTATACATATTCATATATGAAAATATTGTTTGTTGTGATAAAATGTAAACATGTATATGATTCAGCCCCATTCCTTTGCATTTCTCAACTCTAATAATCAAGCTCCTCTACTCAGTTACTTTGCAACTTCATTTGCATATTCTTCTATACTAATTCTATTTTTTGAAGTTTGCTCAAAATGAAACTATGATGACAGTTATTCTAGTGATAAAAGGTTTTGTTAACTACATACTTACCTACTAAAAAAAAAAAGTGTGCTAACACTTCTTATTGAATTGAAATTCAGTTGCATGAAATAAAATCCCAGAAGTCTGCACTGGTGCAGAGATACATTTTTTTTCTGGTCCCGAAGCCTGACTCATTTCAAGCATCTGATTAAACTATTCAATAAATAAATGAATACACTGTTGCTAGTTGTAAGTACTATCTAAATATAGCACACTTTCACCCAGCAGTATTCTTTTTTTTCTGAAAAAAAAATTATTTGAATATCCACAATAGCTTAAGATAGACCATTCAGAACATCGATGGGTTTTGTAGCTCTTACTCCTCATTGGGAATCAGAAAAATCTAATTTACGTTTCCTAAGAAAGAAACGTCAATATCTGCTTATTTAAAAGTTACAATAAAAGGAAGCATTTTTGGTCTTTTTATTTTAAAATTAACAGCCCTTCTGACAGTCAACCTTCCTCTGAACAGCACATTATTTCAATTCAAACTCATATGTTAAATCTGAATCATTTCTGGTACTTTGCGGTGCCTTGGCTTTTAAGTGCCTTCTAAGATAGCCAGTACCCACTTGAAGTTTTATATATAAAGGTCAGAAAAATCTGGCACACATCAGCATTTTTATTTTGCCTAATAAAACATAACCTTTAATAAACCCAAATGTATTGTCTCTTAAAATATCCTTAGCAGATCAACTTGCCAGTTTTGTCATTAGGCATATATTTGACAGTAGAAACCCTTGTTTAAGAGAACAAAATTTTTTAATGTTTGAACAGCATTTATGAAGTGAGTTAATACAATCTGCCTGTGAATCAAAGTATCCACTATAAATTTGATGGAAATTAATTTAGTTCCACTGTGCATATGGTTCCAGATAGAGTTGCCTCTCCAGCACTTTTTGCTCTTGATTTGGAGTCTGAATCCCTGGTTGAGAGAACCAGGATGAAACATTCTCTGCAACACAGACTGGTTGTATGCCAAGAAGTCACCATTCATTGATGAGCCTATGTTATTTACAACTATGACCACTCAGTTGTGAGAGGCTGGGAATACAGTCCACAGCGTGGTTAACACTCTAAGACTACAGTCAGGAAGGGGTAGCTACAGTCTACACCTAGTTCAAATACAACATGAGAGCCTTCTGTTTCTGTGCTTTTAGAGTAGAGATAATGATTGTGTGATCTAATAAGAAAACTTCTTGCATATAAAAAGGGATCTTTGAGCCATCTTTTGAACAACGGCAAGAAAAAATAAGGTTCTTAAGTCAGACACCGTAGGATGTTTTGTACTGAATCCAACAACCAGCCCATACAGAATTCCTAGGGAAGAGTGTAAGGGACATAAGCAGAGGGGGCTGCAGTTTCCAGTAGTCATCAGCTCCAGGAGTTCTAGGTCCAGATTCAGAATCTGTGTGCTCAATAGCCACTGGAAGACCTTCATAAATCTCTCTACTGACTTTTTGAGTTTGGAAGCCAGTGTCCTGCAGCAGTGAGCTACCATAAGTTACTTTCCTAACAATAAGCCAAACCAGAAAGTTAATCCTATCAGATTAAGTTCTATCACACATTTCCTATTAAAGACCAACACAGTAACAACAATGAAAAGTTCTGAGGCCAGCCTGTTCATCTTTTTCACAGTGATTTTTCCAGAATAAAAGCTGCGAGACTGATTTGATTTTTTTCCATTTACTCACCTACCTCGTTCGCTAGATTATGTCTGTCCCATACCAAACACACTGGAAAAAAGTGTAAAGAATGGAAGGTACCATAAAGCTTTCAATCGCACTGCTCACTGAAGAAGTAGCCATTTATAAAATAATACATCCAGAGGGAAAATAGTTTAACAGTAGGGAAATGCTAACTTTAACTGAAAAGAAAGGATGTGCCATAGGCTTTTCAAGCACAGAGAAACTCTATTTTTCCTTTATATTACTCCTGGCACTTCATCACCAGTGAAAATTAAATGTTACATTGTCATTACTAAATCCAAAATAATGATTCTTAAATAAAAATAGCAGGAGCCTTTCTGTTGGTAAATGCACTGCATGATCTAAATTTCTCAGAAATGAGCTAGGGAAACTGATAGGAGACCTGTAAAATCTCAAGAATCCCCTCAAAATAGGATTCTTCCTATTTGTTATTCCTTAAAATAGGATTCTTCAAAATAAAATATTTTAAAATATCTTCAAAATAGAATTATTCTGCTCAACTAGGTAGAAAGACTAGATTCCTACATAGTAGAACAATCCCCTCTTGAAATATAATGCCAGAGCAATATCAGTGAACAGTTTTCTGAAGGAAAAAGCAAGAGGAAAAAAAACCTAACAAAAACACAACTCCACCAAAACAAAAAATCCAAACAGAACAAAACATAGGCTTCAGGGTTTTTTGTTTTCTTAGAGGACAGATCTCAGTTGCTTACCTAGCAAGTAACAGTTGTTACTTGGAATACCTGAAATACCAGCAACCTTGGATGAAATAACGCCAGCATGGGCTCTCAACTAATTGTTGGGTAATAACAGGAACTAGTAGGCAGGCAAAAAACATCACCACCTCTGCATATGGCTACAAAAGTCATTCAGTGTCACAATGCAGATCAAAAACCACATGAACTGCAACACAAAGCAAGGTTCTAAGCAGAAATCTCAGCAGATCTTAAAAAGTGGACCAGAAGCAACACGGGGTGAAAAAACACACCTAGAGTTTCTTTAATAATTATTATTATGTTACTGTGCCAATCAGCACAGCAGTTAGATACCGTAATGTGTATGTGTGTATAATGACAAAGTCCACCTAAGGAAAATCTCTTAAGCATATCGAAATACATATCTCATTAGATAACAAATGAAGGATTCTCTTGTAGCTCCTAAGGGGGTTGCTATAATAGCCTCATTTTTAACAATCATAAGTATCAAAGGCTCACTTTTTAGTGTATTCAATACACAAAGCTTGGACCCCACTTTCAGTAAATGCTCTTAACAGAAAAGAGCATTTACTGAATCTTAACTTCCTTTTGCTCACTTTTTGTAAAAATTGTCTCTGATCTGGAGGTACTGTAGAACACCTAGAGCAAGACTATCATTTAAACTTCCCATGGTCAAAAATTCAAAGTCAAATTGTACTCTAATCTTATTGCTTTAGCAGGAAACTGGAATTTTTTACAGAAATAAATTGTAGTGATAACATCATGAAGAGTATATGCCATTGACGGGTCATTGGCTTTAATTTTTGCCAATTTGGGTAAGGTCTTATGCCCCTGTTCAAGAACAAGATTTCATATAACTAAAAAAAAAGCTTGGGAAAAAGCAATACTTCAACGGAACTGCATGACCTCAAAAAAAGCCTGTGCAATAGTGTCTCTTGCTTCTACAACACTACATAAAGTAGCTACAAAAGCAGCATCAACTGATGCAAAAAGAAATAAAATTTCCATATGAATAATAGAGTTTTTATTGCATGCTTCATGGTCTTATTGTAGACAATAAATGTACAGTAACATATGGTACATCTGTTTCATATTTTCCTTTTCTCCTGTCATACTATTTCTCTCAACATTCCGTAACACACTTATACTGGATTACAATAATTAATTTTAAACTACATATGAAGCAGCTTACCTCTACCATCATTCCATAAACATGACTGTCATGGTTTAACCCCAGCCAGCAGCTAAGCACCACACAGCCACTCACTCCCACCCCCGTGTGATGAGGGACAAAATTCAAAGAGTTAAGTGAGAAACTCATTGAAACAGAAAACTAGGTTGAAACAACAACAGTTTAGTCAGTAAAGCAAAAGCCCTATACACAAGCAAAGCAAACTGAGGAATTAATTCATAATTTCCCCTTGGCAGGCAAGTACTCAGTCACCTCCTGGTAATCAGGGCTTCGTCATGCATAACAAGACAAATGCCAAAATCCGAACATATGCCACCCCCCACCTCCCTTCGTCCCCCAGCTTTATAAGCTGACCATGATGCCATGTGGGATGGAATATCCCTTTGGTCAGTTGGGGTCAGCTGTCCTGGCTGTGTCCCCTCTCAACATCTTGTTCATCTCCAGCCTACTCACTGAAGGGGTAGTATGAGAGGGAGAAGAGGCCCTGACTCACGGTTAGCACTGCTCGACAATAACAAATGCATCACTGTATTGTCAACACTGCTTTCAGCTCAAACCCAAAACACAGCCCCATACCAGCTACTATGAAGAAAATTAATTCTATTCCAACTGGAAATGCAACAAAAATATTCTTCCCTCCCTCCCCATACAAACCAACAGTAAAATATTAAGTTGGCCAAAACGAAATTAAAACAAGAGAGACCAGGAGTTTTATTGTCAAATACTTCACACTCCTTAACTTCTAGAAGTTTGCTGTTGCAAACACACCTACACTAACTCATAAGGAAAGTGATGGCAAGAGAAAGAAGATAACACCAATTTCAGACAATAGTTAAAACTCATTAAAGCAAATCCTAATATATATTCAAATCTGTACAGAGATATTGTCTCCAACTGTACAGGCAACCTTGAGCACAAAAACCCGTGCTAAAACATCTGCAACACAAAGAGCATGATGAGAGCTGGAAGAAAGCAATGAGAAAAGATTATTAAGGAACCGAAAACTGGGTTAATGTCATTAGCTGGCAAAATGCAGCTGATGTGGGAAAAACATGAGAAGCACTATTAGCTATAGGGTGGATTTACAGATATAAGCAACACTGAAAGGATACACAGAAATGCATATAAAAATAGCTCACTGAGAAATAATAAGTCTAGGGGGAAATAACATTGCAGGTGTGGAGAGAGT
Organism: Heliornis fulica; assembly: GCA_013399135.1. NCBI lineage: Eukaryota > Metazoa > Chordata > Aves > Gruiformes > Heliornithidae > Heliornis > Heliornis fulica. The sequence continues at coordinate 1,465,042 of VXBZ01002761.1, forward strand.
TTGACCTAGAAAGAGGCATAAAAAGAGAACTGGGGAAGCAAGGTGGGAGTGGAGACAGAGCAACAAATACACTGTAGTCAAGACAGAAGACAACAGTTTGAGCACAGACATAATAGAGACCAATTTAGTTTTGCTTTTTTACAGCGGTATGCATACATACACAACAGCCTGGGCAAAAGAGAAACAGCTAGTAAGAGTCTTTGTGAATCTAGTACTGGAAGATGATGATGTCATCCCATCAACAATAAATGTAACCAAAAAAACCCTAACCAAAAATCCTTAATTTGCCAAAAATGTTTTTCTCCAATCTGTCCAAAAGAATCTAAATATTTCTCAGCAGCTGTCTTCCTGTGGTCTTTAGATCACAGCACACAATGGGGTATTGATTGGCAAATCTGAGTATCACTTTGTTAAATAAATAAACATTTAATAAAAATAACGCAATTCTAACATCAAAATGCCAATTGGAATTACAAGACTTCAACCCTTTTCAGTTCTTTTTGAAGCAGATGGTAATGTTGCTGGAAAATGAAGGACTGAAGGTAGTTAGATCTGGCACATTCAAAATTGGCACCAGCAGTTGAAAATGCTCCATTTCCATTTTGTTCAAGAGAAAGCTGAATCTATGAATTAGATTGCAATCTATGAAGCAGAAGCTAAAGCAGAATTTAATTCTCCAGCCACTTTACCATTGTAGAGTCTGAATAATTTCCTCTTGTACCATTATTAAATATATTTTACAGCAAGGTGTAAACTCCATAAAGTAATAAACTATCCATCCCTAACTTCTGAAGCACTCTTACATTTTTTCCCTGCTCTTGCTGTGTAACTGCCAAAGTAGCTGCAGTTTACTAAAAAGGCAATGCATATATGTATATATAAAAACATTAAATTCTCATCAGGAAAGGGTTTTTTATTTAGTTACTTGTTGAGAGAATACAGTTTCATTTCTGGGTGGAAAAGGGTTGGTTTAGACATTCATTGACTCAACCAACACCAGACTGATGTCATATCATATATCATACTTCATATTTTGACAGGACTAAAACATATGGTTTGCAGTTGACTATGTTATGAATTGGACTGTTGAAAAGAATAAGCTTTCCATATATACCACTGGCACTAGACTAACCTGAAACATTAAAGCATTTTCACATACACTAAAGTATAAAAGTACTAGTGCCCTTCCTTGCTGCATGCAAAGTCTTTTATATATAGAGTACACCTTTATATATCTTTAAACAGAAAACACAAAGTCCCACAAAATTGTTTTTACATGCCCAATACATAAGTTTAAGAGAAATATATAAATAAGAACTCATATCTTCTACAGATAACTTTTTTCCTCTACTGCATCTCTTCTTCAAAACTTATGTTTTCCTTTAGGGTGGGATTTTGCAAGACCTTAAAGAGTTTCACAGCACAAATTCAATAGCTGAAGTAAGTGAGATCTGCTGCCAATTTCCCCAGGCATTTTCCAAAATACATTGCTTATACAAACAGTGGCATTGTGTGAAAAGATCTCACTGCATTTCAAGGAATGAAAAGCCCAGGCATTCATACTGTCCTTCTTAATATTAGTATCAAGACTATTTTCACACTCCAGACCTAACCAGAGCCTACCCTACTATTACACTAGACTTTTACCAACGTAGAATCAGGAATTACAAGAGATATTTTACAAGTGCAAGAAAAATCACGTTCACAGTTTTTTTCCACTCACTTTTGTTAGATTATATTTATAGTTTTATTAATATTTTTAAGTCATAGCCCTCATCTCTCAACATACAGTCTGCAGTTCTAACAGCAATGTTTCTCCCAACCATAAATGCATTTATGTCATCAACTTCTGTGCACAGTAAGAATGATATAAGCAATCTCAGAGCATAATAGATTCCATTTTAGGCATCCATCTAAAATATAACACAGTATTCTTCACCCCAAAAAGTTAATTTTTTTTAAAGTAAACATTTATGTAATTGTATTATGAACATTTTTAAAGGTAACTTCAAAATGACTGCCCAGTATCTTTTGTGTTTCAGACAGGTCATGCACTGCCAATCTTCATAGTAAGATAGCACCTCCTTTTTGTCATGCCTCCACGATATCAAGACTACCCCAAAATGAGGCAGGTAAAATCCATTCCTTCCTTTTGAAACCACCTTCACAAACAACACAAACCCCCAGATGACATTCAGCTGCTGGCAAAATGTCAGTCTGGCCACACTCCAGTAACAGAGCAATGTCAGCAGCTGTAAGCTCTGGGCTCTTACCCTCCATGCACAGCGCCTTTGCCAATGCAAGATCTCTCCATGAGGAGAGACACCAGCAACGCAGCCAAGCATTCACGTGTTTAAGCAGCACAGCAAAGTTGGTCACATTTTGGGTGATAAATTTTTTTAGTGGTAGACATGACCTCACTCAATAGAAATTAGTTTGGACCATGGTATTTGACCCAAATACACACCTTTCTCCACCTAAACAAAATGCCCAAATGAACATTCTAATATTACTCTGTGTTGGAGTAAGCCAGTTAGGCATTTTAAAACTATACAAACTGCATTAATATGTTGTAAAAATGAAGTTAAATCAATGTATTAGATATAGAGCTAAACTTGCAGAAACTATTGCATTCGCTATTTCATGTTAGAGAAAATTACTCGAGGGATTTAATTAACGTTCACATACACAACCATTTTTCTAATGCAGTCATTAAATTCTCTTTTATGAATCACTGTTCTCATCTGGGCTAAAGCAATTAAGTACTCAAGACAGAACAGTAGGTGTACTAGTGCTAATTAATATTCCCCTCAGGTGAGCCTAGAGTTTGCTTGTGTCTCCTGTACACCTGAGTTTGGCATTAATCAAGGTAAGTACGCTTTCTTGGCATCTCTGAAAGTAAAAACTAGACATTTAGGATATCAACTTGCTTTTCAACACTGTGTGCCCTCAGTAGCTTTAATATACCAATACTGAGGTGAGATGTGGTACTACATATACTTGTAAGCAGTGATTTACCCAACTACAGTGCTTCCCATGTAATCTACCACATTAAAAATTCATTAACAATATTATTTTAGCAGACTTAACTAGTCGGATTTGTGAAGAGATTAACTGATTTGCCAGAGAACACATTTGGTAAAATATGATAATACAAGAAACAAATGGCATAAATGTTTAAAGAAAACAGCTAAGGAAAACATCTGAGTTGACACCAAATCCTGAAGCAGCAGTTCTGGCTGTTTCTGTTTGCCAGCTGTTTTCCTCCCTCCAAATTATTATCCAATCAGTCCACTGACAAAATACTGTTTATAAAACAGTAGCTATTTTTTTAAATATGATCTGTTTGAATATCTTATTTCAGAAACTCCTCTATTCTGAACACTGAGCAGTAATATATACTCTTCCCATGAGTTTTCGGTGGTTTTGCTTTTCCAGAAACTTTTCAATTGGGCTTCAGAAACAGGTTCAAGTTTACCTGTACTTTAACTGAATGCAAGAGTAGAAAGTTGTATGAACAAAGAAATAGCTTTAAACTGTTTTGTGCTTTCCCTGTTAAACAGCCAGAAGATTAATGGAAGTCTACAGATTTCACTTTAGTTCATTAACTCAAAGTTTTCTCAGAAAAATTTTAAAGAACACTTAGTATAATCTTCGTTCTCATAAAAAAAAAAAATCCAAAAAATAAAAAATACAGTTACAGGATTGTGAACAGCAGTTTGATTTGTCTTTATTGAGAGTGCTTATCTGTAACTGTTTTCCTAAATCACAGATGGAATCATCTTTAAAACAGCAGTTACTTCCAAACAGAAACCTGGAAATAAGAAACAGGGTAACTTTCGACTAAGTTATATCCTAACCATGATAGATTCTTTAAAGGAATTATAGGTTAGATTATACTACAGGAGTTTAGATTATATTTAGTTCATATATATATATTCTGTTACATCAGATTTAACGTAGACAAAGACATTTGCATTATTGGATAAAAACTTCTGCAGACACTTTTGTTACTGAGGAGTTTAATTCCACAGAAGCTGTTCATTTTACAGGCTCCTTTAGAAGACATCATGGGCCTGACTACATATTCAGTGTCATTGCTGTCCCAAAGTGTTCATTGGTTTCTAGTAAAGAAGATTATTTTAAATGTTCACATTTCATGACGTGGATGCTGCCTTGTTTACTCACTCGGTTCCAAAGAGAATAGATCTGCATTTTTCTTTTAATTATACATATATATAAAAAATTAAAAATTAAAACCTGCCATCTTCATGTTCCGTAGCTGTTTGATACAGTAACCATTCAAGCAAAGAAATCCCTATAAACAGTTTAAAGTTTTGTGCGAGGATGCAAAGAAGTTTCAACAAAAGATGTTCCAACTCATAACAGTTTAGAGAAAAAAAAAGTAGCATGTTACACAAGACAGGGAGAAGGGAATCCAAACAAAATATAAAGAAATACATAAATTGCTAGTTTCCCCAATAAAGGAAGCAGCAGTCAGTCTTCAAACTACTGTTGTGCGCCAAGATATATATTTAGTTTCACAAAGAAGGATCCTGGAATTGCCAAAGGCTGCCAACCACCTAATGGAAGCAAAAAGCATTATAGATATCTAAGAGTCAAAAAAAAAAAAAAAAAGCCAATGTAAAGCTGGATTTCAATTACCAGACATCTCAAATATAGTTCTATTATATTCTGAGTAGTATCAAAAGACATATCTTATTATTTTGGACCATTTCATTGCAAAAATGTATGTCACTCTTGCTTTATTCACATATTCATGTCTCAGCTTACACAACTCAGCCCACCATGAAGAGGAACAGATATACTGATATGCTGCATATCTAAGGGATGTGAAAAGGCATCAAAAATACTAAATCAGCAGCTATTCCAGACCTTTTATGTGTTTACTGATATTGATAGAATTATAAAGGGTTATGCTCAAGCATAAATCAAGAATTAGTCCAAACCAAAAAAGCCTTTATGTGACTAAAAAAAAAAATTTAAGCACGACATTCCTTTCCTATCAGCATACTGAAAATTTCAACAGATGGTCTATTCTTTCAACCACTTTTAAATTGTTATGTCTCAATGCCTAAAGAGAAGGCCAAAAAGTGTAACAGGAGCTCGTTTGTAGGAAAATGTTTCCAAGTTTACTTCTTGAATTTTCATTAGAAATATATAGCCATAGTAATTTTATACTTCAAGTTTATATTTTAAATCACATTAATTCACATTGCCACTATTTGCTAAATATACTGGCTGGAATCCTAGACAATGACTTTGTGCAGCCATGAAAACAGGAGACACATAGGTTTGCAATAGCTTCATCTTCAAAGAATCACAGAACATCAGAAGTTGGAAGGGACCTCAAAAGACCATCTAGTCCAACCCCCTGCCTGAGCAGGATCACGGATATTAAACCACACAGAAATGTGTCCAGATTGGTCTTGAATGTCTCCAGAGGAGGAGACTCCACAACCTCTCTGGGCAGCCTGTTGCAGTGATCTTGAATCTCATTGGGAAGAGAGCTGTGCATGTTTTGTAGCTGGGCACTGCTGAGCTACAAAAAAATAAGAGGGTCCTCTGTCCCTTCAAATTGTTAGCATTGAGCTTTGTGGTACTGAGGGCCCTATCATGCATCAGGAAAGGGAAAAACAGTGTAAGATACCCTTTGTCACAGTTTATAATCATAGCTATAGGGTTAAAAATTCCCCCTAGTGCCCAGGCAAATCTGATCACTATCTGTTGGAGATTACACAGTGTAATAGGATATCCCACAGAAGTAATTGAAAGAAAGTTATACTTTTTATGGTGCTGGTAAAGACAAATCCATTAAGATATTAAAAAAAAATCCAATTATTTTATTGGGTTAATCATAAATAAAGCTGTTAAAGGGAAATACAAGATTTTTTAAAAGTTAGAGTAAATAAATTAAAGCTTTGCACTGTGCAACCTAAAATGCAAATTTCATAGGACCAGAAAGAACATAAAGGGAATTATGACTCATCTACTGCAGAAGTATTCTGCTGACAACAGGTAGGAAATTCCTGGTCTGTGAACAGCTGTTGATTATGGATTTTACACTCAAGAATAAAGACAGAAACCCACATATAAAAGCATTAGAGGAGAACTATGAATGTTTGTGCTAACTTAAATTCTTCTGTATATTTTGGCTTCTATCACTTCACAAATCTGTATTTATATTTTTAAGACAGTATTTCATTTAAAAGATATGGAGAAGGTTCTCTAAGCAGTTTAGAAAGAAATATGAAATAAGCTCAGGCAGGGGTGGTGTTTGTTATTACTTCTAAGTATATTTTATTCTTGATCCATATAAAAATCAGGTCCAAGGTGTAAGTTGGAAGAAATTCAGCATGAGTCTGGTTCCTGCTGTAACTTGTACCAAGAGGTAACTACAGATCAAATATTAATAGCTCCCATAGAATTTGTAGTTGTGCTATTGAACATTGGGAGGATTAATTAACTAAAGGTATAAATAAACTGTTGGGTTTTTTAACACAGGCCATACTGAACTAAAATAGAAGACTATAAACACTCTCCATAAAGAGACAAGAGCAAAGAACTGAAGAAAATCAAAGACATGCCATAATGCATGTCTTCTGATACAACAGAAAGAGTAGAGACAGCATGGAAGCATTTTAACATAAGTCTAAACAGAAATTAATATTTTAAGAGCATTAAATATTTTTTCCTAGACTTCTTTAGGTAGTCTATGAAAAGTCAGGTCTGATAATGATCAAAATAATTAAAAAACCCCTAACAAGTTAGTGATTAATATCACAATTTCCAGTAGTTAATTACTTTACCAGCTATACCTTATGACCATCTAAATGTAAACTTTCAGTGCTTCCGTTAATAGACATTTTAATAAATATCATTCTGTTGCATTAAAGTTTTGCAAGGCCCTTTTCATTTTACAGCAATTTCCCTTTCAGGTCTAGGTCTCTTATACTCAGTTAAGAGAAACTTATTGGCCTGAGTTCTGAAGGGAGTAAAATCTACTCATTCAACATGAAGATCATATTTTTTTATCACTTTGAAGGCACGGAGTTACTCAACAGAATGATTCCAAATCACAAAACATAACCGAAAAAAATGGAAATGAAAATAACAGTAAGGAATCAAATAAACAAAGAAAAAGTATTTCTTGTACTCCTTTAGGCACAACCACTGTTCTTGTTTTCTACTGATTCAAAACCTCCTAGTATATATTCTCATAATCATTGACTATTAAGAGTTACATTTTAAACTTTCAAATGAGCAAATATTAGTAAAAGATTAATGGGAATACTTATTTAATAAAATTTATAGTAGACTAAAGGGTCAGATTTGGGCTCCGTTTTGCTGATATTTAATCACAAAATCCTGTATAGCACAGTAGCACAGTACCCCGCTACTCTGCCCTGGTGAGACCACACCTGGAGTACTGTGTCCAGTTCTGGGCCCCTTGATTCAAGAAGGACACAGAACCCCTTGAAAGAGCCCAGGGCAGGACCACAAGAATGGATCACCTTCGTTATAAGGACAGGCTGAGGCAGCTTGGTCTCTTTAGCTTGGAGGAGACTGAGGGGTGTCCTCATAAATGTTTATAAATATGTTAAGGGTGAGTGGCAAGAGGATGGAGCCAGGCTCTTCTCAGTGATGGTCAGTGATAGGACAAGGGGCAATGGATCCAAGTTAGAACATAGGAAATTCCATGTGAACATAAGAAAAAAAAAAAACCTTTCTCACAGTGAGGGAAGCAGAGCACTGGAACAGGCTGCCCAGAGAGGTTGTGGAGTCTTCTTCTCTAGAGACATTCAAGACCAATCTGGACATGTTCCTGTGTGATCTAATCTCAGTGATCCTGCTCAGGCAGGGGTTTGGACTAGATGATCTTATGAGGTCCCTTACAACTACTAACAATCTGTGATTCTTTGAAGAATCCATATAGCTAAAGAGTGGGAATCACTCTTAGCTGAGTGATTATATAAAGCTGCCGTGATAGTTCACACTAGTAAAACTTAAAGGCTCAGTCACTGAAGTATAAAAATACTATTCCATGACTGATGGAGGCAAATTAATTTGATGGCAGAGATCCACACTGAAAAGCAATGCAGGAGTGTAATTTATATACTTAGAAGCTACGAAACCTTTGACAATAGGCTTCTGAACGTCAAGGTTTACACTAGCTCCAACAGGCTAAAAGTTAAAAAAGAGCACATTCATTCAATAAGTACTTCAGGAGGCTCATATGCAACAGGACATGAGCTCTAGCTGCTGCATAGGGTTTTTTTGTTTCTGGATTTCAGCCATCAAAATTCTCAGAAACATAGATATGTGAAACATTTGTTCCATAAACACTTAGTAGAGCAGCCACTAAAATCTTTGTACAGAAGTCTTTAAAATAACAGAAAGATTCTCCTTTCAAAAGCAAATATTACTAAGGTCTTTTAATTTGCTGTATCATTCAGGTTTTGCCTAGTTTAAAGGAAAATGGAAACTAAAATAGCATTAGAAGAAACCTATAAGTCTATGTTCAGGATTACTTAACTCATTGCTTGGATACTACTCAAGTAGTAAAATGCTGAAGCAAAATAAGCCACATTTCAGAAAACTGGAAGATATTGAAAGAAAAAATACATCATCTCAATCACATGTAGGCAGATTACAAGAATTTCTTCATATACAAGAATTATCCATTTGAAATGCAAAGTTCAACAACACAGGCATGCATAGGCAAAGTTTTAAAATAAAAGTTCTGAAAATGTACAGGTGCATATTTGTTCTTTATAGCATTTATCACATGCTGCCCTATTTTCCTTAAGATTCTTAAATGTCAGTTTGGCAAATGGCATTGTGAACAGCAGAAACATGTACCTGTAAACTACTATAACTGTTGAGCATTGATATGGAATCTGACAAAGTTACTGCTCAATTGTCCTGAATTCCCACCTCTTTTCATGAGTTCATAGAAGTAGAAGTAAACCTTCCAGATTTTCTTCTTGAAATACAAGAGAAATCATGGGCCTATTTGAAATAAAGTTTTGTCCAAATTTGGTATTAAAGGAAATCATCTTTCTGAAACAACCTGAACAGTTTACCCAGTGTTTTGTCTACAGAATAGCAGAGTTGTGATACATATTGGTCTAAAAAATTTTTATCTAGAAGTTAATTGATAACAGAAATTCAAATGAAAGCAGCTTTATAAAATAATCTATTAGTTGTTAGCCATCCTGAATTATGAAGTTCTTTTTAGTGATATGGTCCACTTGTAGGTCTGTAACAGTTACAATGTATCAATATAAAGTTGCTACTAATTTAAAGATAAATATTTTTTCTTTGAATTACTCTTCTGATTAAATATAAAACATCAGAATCTGTTTTAGGACTCTAGACCTAATGCAACAAAAATTCATGGCTTGCCTCTGCAGGTGAAACGAGAAAATCCATGTTCCCGATTCTTCTATAGTATGAGGAAATAAAAAAATTCATGCGTAAAACCAAAACTATTTCTTCATCTCAAAAGGAAACTATTTCTTTACAGATTTTGTTCATTTTCTTGCTTCACATCTCAAGCCTAAAGTTTCATAATTTCATAATAATTGTATAATATAATCATTCATCTGTTGCACACTGTTTAGAACTGTAACAATTATAGTACTCAAAACAAATAAATTAACACCTCATACCATGGCTGTTTTACAGACCAGTTACTGTCTTTTGCACTGGTTGGGTGGGAGGTGTGTATATAACTCCATTACTATTTACTTTATTTTATACTGGGTTTACACCAAAGTCTTCCTTACCCCATCCATCCCTTATAATCTGCAGGTTTTAATTTTTTCCTGCCCAAAATAAAAAAGTCTGATTTCAGTATTTAAATAAACATCTGAAAATTCATGTTATAAGCAGCAAGTTAATTAACTTGAATATATATCCTCTATTTTCTCACTGATTTACCAAAGAAAGTAAACTAACTCAGCAGGACTTTGTCCAGATTCTCCTCTGGGAAGTTCCTCTTTCCTGAACTGTAAAGAATGCAGAAAATAATTTGCCAGTGGGAAAGAAGTACCACTTCTAAATTTGAACAACAGTTTATCAATTGCTATGCTCATTATAATGGCTTAAAATATTTACAAAGTACTCCCTCATGTCATATAACAGAACATCCATGTTCCCAAATGATGGCTTGTTTCAGTTAACTGATCCTACAGTACAGCACTCCAGCTCCATGTACTTACTCATGGAGCACAGTTACACAAGAAAGGGTAAGGACAAATGTCTGGGGAACCAGAAAACTGGCCCTTTCTCCCAGATCCTCACACCTAAGCTTGTTCTTGCCTCAGATGTAACTGATACCTTATACAGTTTTGGTCCTGCACAGTGAAACAAGGAAACAGTGCTTTTAAGGACCACACCATTGAAAGGATCACTGCAGAGGAAGCATAGTTATTCTCTTGGTATTTACATGCCTGAGTTTGTCAGTCTGCAGAAAGCCAGTAGCCACACTCATCAGTGTAGTATTACTACCTCAAGATTCTGCAGACTTGAAGGAGCCAAAAAAAAAAAAAAATGCTCAGTCAGTCACAGCTGAACAGCATACCAGAAAAGGGCAGGGTAATACTGAATGTGCAAGATCTGTAAATGGTATAAATAAGGAATTATACAAATTGACTCACTCTTCTTGATCACACATAACCCACCCAGTAGCCTTTTGTGTGCTGAATCAAAAACAAAAGGAGCAGCAAACCCTGTTATGTGTTTTCCAGAATTTTCTACCATCTGGTAAAAATTAATTAAGCAATAAATGAGGAAGGTACATACTTCATAACATAGCCTATTTATTCGAATAATGGTTTTGCATTAAAAACTGTTTCTGCACATTTTCAAACTGCTCATCGGTTAAGATAACTATTAAAAACAGATGATTACTTAGTTCTAGAAAACAATTTATGAAGAAAATAAGCCTTCAAAGCCAAAATAATTAAATTTGTTGTAGCCAGGATTAAAAAAAAAAAATAGAACACTCAAATATTCCCATGGTAGTAAGGAAAGGCTGATCTTAATCAAGTCACTCAAAAAACCTAACCCTTCAGATTATATCTAGACAGAATAAAAAAAATTAAATTACAGACATTTGAAAATTAAGTGTTCAGGGCAGACACCAAAGACTACGTCAGAGCTAAAATGAACTACTGACCTGTCAAAGAGAATGTAATTCAATGGCAAAGTCCTGACTGCAGTCAGGAATATCAGTATTCACCGTTTTCTCATCATGTAACTATGCAAGTATAGAATACCTCAAGTAGTCTAAATGTTATTCTCTCTAACCATTGAGGTATGTCTGAAACAAAGACTGCAGTATAGTCCAGATATGCAAGATTGCTTTCAAGAAAATTAAGTACCGAAGGCAGTCAAGTCTCAGTAGCAGAATCTGAGCTGTTGCTGCCAGTTTGTGATCCCACCTTCATCTCCTACCCTTGGCCACTCAGCTCTCTACTTGCTTTACACCAGAATATGAGTAGATGCGAGTGAAGTCACAGAAGTGATCTAGCTGAAAATTCACTCTGGGAAACAGACCCACATCTTTTATTACTAACGTAGCATGTTGTGCAAACATACCAATTCTAAAGAGATCTACTGTGAAAAGCAGGAGGAGAAGAATGTGTAAGATTGATGGTTGGCACAAAAATAAATTGACATTGCAACTGCTCCATGACTCATCCCACTATGATCCAAAGTCCTGTGGAAAAATAATGTTATGGCAAAGATCAGGAGACATTAAACCACACACATTTATCAAATTAGAAAATCCTTCAGGTTTGGATATTAAGATAGTATGGATGTAGATATGTCAACACACAAGGAATAGAATTACAAATAAATTAAACAAGTGAAACATTCTCTAAACAAAACTCTACAAGCTGGACCACACATTGCTAATATGTGTCCAAACGATAAAATAATGCCTGAAAGTTATTAAGAGTGAACCTTCATCAGAATGTAAAGGTGGAAGTTCTACACACAATGGAATTTCTTTCGAGAAGGTATACATACAATGCTTGAGCTTCCAAATTCTAAAGTTTTAACTAGCTCCCACAGGAGGACTGAAAAAGTAGCCCTGAAATAAACTATACCATCTGGACAAGAATGCCATTCTCCAAAACTGGCAGATACATGCAGCAAATGCAGAGAAAGAAGATGTGGGGGTTGGGGGAGAGGGGGGATGGAGGGCAGAAGGTGGGGGAAAGCACCCACACAGAATAATAATATGTCAGGACAAATTTGGTGTAAGGCAAAGATGCCTTACTTCCAGACTACTATTTCATTTTTTTTCAATTGTTTTTGTAAAACAATTTGCCATAGAATTCTTAAATTAATAAATATGGGACCAATTTTTAAAATATATACCTCAGTTATTCCAAAAGCTTAGTTAAAAGATATCAAATAAAAACAGATTCCACCTCACATATTTGAAAAGAAAATTACTCAGTTGGACACATCCAGGAAATTTGCACCTAGAAAAGGTTTTGGGACCACAGCATTTCAATTACAGTTTCTAACTGGATCAAGTTATGACTTTAAGTTCACTGTAACAGGGGAAAGAAAAACTTTCTAGTTGAATTAGATATATCCCTAAGGAGAAATTTGTTTACTTGTAAATTTGTAAAATTTTCCTCTGATATTCCCATACTATGCTTAGCCACCGATGCTCCATGATGCCACCACTTCTCTACATAGTGAGGCACTACCTCATACAGGATCCGAGTTCTGAAAAGGATAATTGCCTATTTAACCTAGAATCTTTATTACAGGTGGCTTGAACTCCTCTTTTATGATTATATCTATATACTTATTTAAGAAAAAAACTTTTCTCTAAAATATTTAAAAGTATTTTTCTTGTACTTTGCCAGACTAGCACTGCTTTTCATTGTGCAGTTCTGAAATCAGGATAATGCAGTGTATTCAGATGGAAAAGCCTATCATGAGCATTCTTGTCTAATTGTTCATCAAACTCTCATTCTGACAGCTCTCCCTCTTCAGGGGATGTACTGCCCTAACAGGATAAGAATACCCAGTTTTGCTTTCCCAAGAAAATTTTGTACTTTCTACTCTGTAGTTCCCACCTCCCCCTTCCTTAACTCTACTAGAGTACTAGATTATTCACACAGTTATGCAGCTCATTTATTTCCACGTTTCAACCAGACTAAGAATACACGTCTGTGTAATAGAACAATAAACATACCAAAATAATAATATAAATTAAAATAACACATTTTATCCACAAAAGAGTAACTGTCTAGGCAGCTATTGTTAACCAGTGGTTAAAAATTATGTATGTTATCAGAAACTTGCTAGTAGGACTTACAGGAGCCTGCAACACAGTATCTTTTTTGAAGAAGTTTCATACTAAAAGCTTCAGATTTCCACAACACTCGTAACATCATTCCAGAGGTATATTGAAATTCTCGTGGTAGTACTAACCATCTCCAGAAATACAAGGTATCTATCACAGAATGTTAGGGGTTAGAAGACCATCTAGTCCAACCACCCTGCCTGAGCAGGATCCCCTCGATTAAGTTGGAAAGATTCACTTTGGTTTTCTGCAATATTACTCAAACTAAACAAGACAATATAATCTTCACCTAGATGTATTTAGATTAACCTCAAACTCAGTACAAACATTAATTTTAAGTAATAATTGCATAGGCAACATATACTCCACATTCCAGAGAGCTGACCTGACAAGTAGGCACATTTTCAGAGCAGCAGGGGAAGAAATACAATTTTGGCTGTAGGATAAGAGGAAATTGGGAATTTTGGTTTCCCCCAAATTTCAAAGAGATACAGCTTCATTGTTATCACTCAGAACAGTAGAAACTTTTGACACGGGGAAGGAATTTAGAATTATTGAATGCAAGACATTCTCATCTCATTTCTAATTAATATATATGAGTGTGTGTGTATAACTACATACGTTTTTCAACAACCAGTTGACTTATCATAGACCTGCTGATTACAAGCATTAATATTTTTTTAGTTTTGGATTGAAACATTTTATTAACGCTTTGTTACAGCGAGACTAAATAGCAACCCCCATCTGACCTTAGTCTTCTGCATCCAGAAGAAATACCATGGCATGGTATTTAGGCATTTCTTCACTGAATTAGTTACAAACATTGAGCTTTACCAGTAACCATTAACTATCTGGAGTTAATATCATATAGAGAAAAAAGTTCACACAGAACTACTCTTTCAAACTTTCTACCTACAAATTGAAAAAGCTATACAGTACCAGCCTACAAAATTTAAAGCAAAATGCATAGGAAGCATTTAATTTTCAGAACATAACCCCCTGCCACTGTGTTTATTTCAGTTCAAACACAGATTCTGCAATGAAAATGTTCTCTGTACAACTAACACTATAGTTATTTAAATAGAAAATTTGAGTCTGTGCAAAAAAGCAGACCTTGTTTCAGGGTTTTCTCCTCCTCTGAAGCTGCATCCCAAGATGTGTTATGCTTTTTTCCTCTAGTTTCTGCTGACCTTTCCTTTTCTTCTACAGAAACATGATGTGGTGAAGACCTCACACCTCACAGTTACAGATGAAACCAGAAGAGAGATTACCTTATAAGACCTCAGATTTCGCCAAGTCTCTAACACTGAAATATTTATGTTGATTTGCCCCAGGATTTTCCTTTTAGCAAAAGCATCATTCGTTCTTCTCCCTTCAGGGTTCAAAGAGCACTTCACATGAAAACTACTGCTTCCTTTTTACATGTATTTTGTTAGCTTTCTACATCATCTTCAGACACCAAGAGCAGGAGTAATAACTGCACTGCAGCAGATGCTTAAGGAAATTCAAAAAGTAAATATGATTTCCCCATCCCAAAGGCCAAGTATTCTATAATTACTGAATTCTAAAGAGTTATTTTCTCCTGCTACAGGCAAAGCAATTAAACTGAAGTTATTTTCTATAAGATATGCCAAGAGTTCCTGAATGCTGGTTACTTCACTAACTTAACAGACTCTAGCAACAAACTCATGGAGTAAATCATTTCTTGCAACTGACAGGTCTTTTAACTGACTCACCAGCACCAGGGAAAATACACAGTTCTGGAGGGTTGGAACTAAAAGATCTTTGAGATGCCTTCCAACCCAAAAGCATTCCAATTCTATACTATCAGATCCTACATGATATTAACAACACAGTCCCAGGGATATAAAAATTCAGAAGAAAATTGAGTCAGTGGGGAGAGAGAATAAGTTTCACCATCATGTTTCCCCCAACTGACAACTAGAAATGCATCTTATGACTTCATAAGCATTAAAGGGAAGACTTAGGAAGTGTCATGCAAGTTTATTTTTAAATATTATATAATTTAAAGGTAATGCTTTGCAGAACAGCCAAAAGGGTTTTGTTTTTCAGAAACAGCCTAGAGGCTGGAGTTCCCTACTGCAGGCTAATAGAATATGGCAGTATTGACTGCCTGGTAGATAAAGCAGGGACAGCTCTCTGGTCCTTTCGCCTTGAATTTCCTAAGGACCATAACGAGAGTCTCTGAAATAGTAAAGAAGATTACAAATGTTTAATTAGAAAGGAAGAAAGGAATGACTTCTTCCCAGACCCAGCCTCACTTCACATTATGGAAAACTCTGAAGAGTAGTTTCTAGCACTTTTTATTAGCTGTAAGACCTCAAGGTTAAAATGCAGAAAGGAAACCAGTTAACAGAAGCTAAAACAGAAACAGAAGTAGCTTTGAAAAAACACCCCACAAGCTGCAGGTGCCATCACGAGTAGTGGAAAATAAATTCAGCCAGGACAGTGTTTGATGTATTATCTACAATATCTGAAAAACTGTATTATTCATGAGATTAGATGTTTAGTTAAGGTCTTCAAGAGACTACCTCCAGATATTAACAAAACACAACGTGGTTCACTTACAAAACCATTAGGTCTCTGCTCATCTCCTTTATAACATTCTGACAGCATGAAGTACCCTACTAAAATGCTTACTGAGACCAATCCCTAATTTAAGGCAGGATGTGACAAAAAGCTGCAGCTGCCATGCTTGAGCAGTGTCTACTGAAATAGTATATAGCTTACCAGTATCTAATGAAAGGACACTTTCAATCAGTGCTCCAAGCCTAAAAAAAGGATAAAGGTAGTTTTATCTCAACCTACTCCCTGCTAAATCTATTTTTTGATCCAGTCATCTCTGATACCCTGTCAGAATCCTCGCACAAAGGGTTTTGCCCACACAGCAACACACCAACCTGCTGAGCAGCAGAACCATGCTTCAAAAATATCAGGATGGGGAACACAGAATTGGGTATCCATCTGAAGTTACAAGTGAATTTTAACAAACAGCATGAAATTACTAAATTCACCTAAAGCGTCAACTAATAAAGCTATAGCATTTCAGAAAACTCTTCATGCAATACTTCACTTTTAGATTTTATCCAACAAATGATCGCCATTACAGGACAAAAACCCCACAACATAAGCAGCAGCAATTTTTTGAAGTATCTCAAGGTTGCACCATCAGATATTAGCTAAGGACATAAATATGTTCAAAACTGATGAGATGACAAATCTTAGTCAAATCGCATTAGACAGTTCCACTGGAATACTGCTTCTGCTACCGAGTAAATTCATCTTTCCTTAAAACATGACTGGTCTTGTTTACGCTTCTATAAAGAACACTCACAGAGACATTCATTGTAAGACTTCAAAATGCAATTGAAATTAATTTTTTTTAATGCTAGCACTTTGGCACCAGCATAATTTAGAAATATATATACTCTGCATATAAAAAAAAAAAAAAAGACACAACAAAAAGAAAACTAAAAAGTGACCAAGCCCACTACAGGATATATGTTGCTCATATTCTTTTAAGTTTAAATCACTTCATAAGCAACTTTTAATTTCTAACATGATTAATAAAGGGGCTTTTTTTAATATAATGATATGCTTTTACAGCTGACAGTTATGCACAGCGCATCCTAAAGACTTCAAATACTGGGGGGAACAGAACAGAATCAAATATTTTCTTTCCTCAGATCTCACAATGACTCAAATGCACAGAAGGATGTAATTATTGCTATCTTTTCCAAATGACCATTAAAACATGATTTTCATATTGCATAAAGTATTAGTTTCTACTATAAATGTGTATTATCTAAACCAGAACACCACAAAAAAGCTTCAGTCAAGACTAAACGAGTACTTGCAGACTTGCAGGGACATACTACCCTTCCTCTTTTTCTAGGTCAGTACTTACCAAGCATCCTCAAATTCAAAAACCCCACTGAAAAAAAAAAGAAAATTAAAATAATCACCTTCTCTATACACCTTTAAACACTTTTGGGTTACTGCTTCTCAAAGTTTCCTTGGATACTTACACTATGAACACCTCCTTAACTCTATCCACTCCCCACTAGAGACATAGTAGCCTTTCCTCATAATCAGTAGCAGCAGTGTAAAGGCCAACACAGACCTTCTGGCACAGCACGTTCCCTCTGTTTCACACCACCTATATATCGTTATTCCTCAGTATTTCTATTTTAGTCTCTTCACATTTGATGTACTTCTGTTTTATCATACTTTCAGCTTCAGATAATACATTTTGCTCTATAACTAATGTTTAACTTATTCCACACATTTAAAATGCTTGAACATCTTGTTTATAAAAAGTAAACAAGAAATATTTTGCACTTACCTAAATTTCCATGAATTTAAATGAAGAAAACAATGAAGACATCCAAAAAAAAAGTTAAAATCAACAAGTAGGCATGCAGCTCAAGACAGAAGCATTATTAAAAAAAGTAAGAAGAAATAAAAGGAAACAATATTACAGTGAAAAACACAAAATAAGTGAATGAATATGCCCAACCTACTGGCTTTAAAATACGTTAGAATAGACTTTCACTGGTCATAATTTCTATATTAAACATTTTCAACTCAAATTTGCAAGCTGATTTTTTTTTACTTGAAGAGACATACTTAGTAAAACTCAACAAATATTTTTTCAATTCTTGTTGAAACAACTCTTAAATATAATAACATATATATATCATATCATATGCAAAACATATCACATATCATATAACATATATCATAGCAAAACATGAACAGAACATCTTCATTTCTCAGTTTCCTAGCTTACCTTTTATGGATAACCTTACACTCTATGAATATTCACAATAAGCTTCAAAATCTGTAACATTGCACACATTCACACAGAGAAAATCATACAGGCTGAAAGGTATTAATACCCCCAAAAAACCTCCTCTGACCATCTCTAATATGTAGCAACGGAGGAGCGGACACCTTTCCAACCACCCATCGCTTGTATACTTTGATACACGGTAAGGGATAAAAATACCTGTCTAGGAACTCAAAGTGAAGACACAATTACTGGCAACACCCTGCACATGCCACTACAAATTCCAGAATTTCAATGAGCACAAAATATCTCAAAAAAAATTAGTAATAGGAGCCTCAGAAGTGGATGGACAGACAGTAAGAACTTCGACTTGCCAGTAGGGTCTAAACAATGAAACGTCCAGTTTGGAAGCAGGCAGAATTGATCCCAGCCATAGAAACCATTGTGTCAGAACTTGTGAGCTTTTAAAGTTGCATACATGTAATTATGTTAATGCAATTATGGCCATATTAATACTTAATATTTTCCATCTATATATCATTTTACAATTCTATATAAATATGTATTCTTCTAATTTAATTTTTTGGTTAACTCCACTGACTAATTCCCATACAAACTAGCAAAGCTACAGCTAATAAAGTTACAGCCCTTGCTCCCTGACTTCTACAAGGCAGAAAGCACACACTTTGTATGATCTGCAATGTATCAGAAAGCCAAATAAGTGTATTGTATGTTTTGGGCAGAATTTGTTTGAAGTTTTGGGGGGTTTTTTTGGGTTTTGTTTTTTGTTTTAAACATATACAGTAACCTAATCCATTTTACCGGGCACAGTTTATTACAAAGGGAAACATTATTTCAGAATATTTTTTAGTATATTTTCTTTTATTGTTCTACTTCAATACTTGTCATGAATCAAAGTAAAAATGAAGAGCATGTGAAATAACATTGAGTAGCTACTTGCAGTTCTGACTTCATGAATATGCAGACCTTTAGCTACCAGTTACCTTATCAGCTCTATTCTGTTAATTGCACAATCTCCAAGTTATTCATATTGCTACAGTTACAAAACCGTACTCAAAACTAGGAGTCCCTCAGAGGAACTGTTCACTATCCTTTTTATCCTTTCTCTTCATCTCATTAATCAAACTTCTCTATTATCAAGGCAAGAACTTAACTTCAAGAGAAGATAAAAATTGGTGACATGTTTACATATTAAGCAAATCAAAACTACCTGGCTTTCTGTAAGAAAAAGAAGGGTGGAACTCAGAATTCATTTCCAACAACATATAACTATGTTATAAATGAAACAAGAGCCACTGTTCATTGCATGCAGTGGTTAATTTTGCATTAATTATATAGTGTTAAATAATTATGTAAAGAGGCATTTTGTGAAACATGCTGACAATTTTTCTTAGATGTTGCAGTAAATCTAATTATTACATTGTCATAAAAGCAGCATGTCAACTGATAAACATTAACATCTTAGGACTACACCTTGATAAGCTAGTTCTCCCATTTCTTCCCATTTACTTTCCCATGGGAATGAATACTGCTGAATAATTTGTATCCTCTCAGTTTTTTCCAGAGTGCCTTCCACTCCTCTTTGAAACCTTCTACATTAACTCTTCTATATAATGCATTCATCCAAAAGTAGAGAGAATAACTATCTACCTGGGGAAAAAATATGCAAAATCTCCAACTGAGAAATAGCAAATGGATGATTCCAGGATGGAAAAACTACTTTAAATAGTCAAAAACACTCAGAGTGATTTTTGCCTCTAGATATATAATCAATCCATATATAGAATACTACTAATTCTGCTGTGAGAAAACATGTCAAATAATCAAAAAGACTATAAAGACAAGTCTAGGTATCGGTTTAACATCAAAGAGCAGGTGCTCCAAGCATACATCTTTGAAAGTAAAACAATCTTCAAAAGAAGTCAGGAATGTCCAAGTTATGGGCCTGGTTTTGCTTGCTCTTTTTTTGTTTCATTTTTATCAGTGTTATCTTGAAGCACATTTTCACGACATTTCTTCAATTTGCCAAATTTGTTTTCATTTATAATCCTCTTTTCCAGCATGTTTCTAACCCTCACAGCTTGGCATTATCTGGGTGTGTAATACATATCTATTATTCTGGACACTGATGAAAGCCTCAAACACATGACAGATCCCTAACAGATGCTACTAGACATCTTTCCAATTCCACCATGAATCACTGATAATTACACTTTAACAGAGTCTTCCAAACAGACAGGCATCCATACAATAGCAATTTCATCTCATATGCTTCCCACCAGCTTGCTAATCAAAATCAGAATCAGCATAAAAATTTTCCTTTAATGTCAATGTTATTACTCTTTTCCCCCCTTCTGCATAAAGCCCACTTTCCTGTTATTCAGTAATATCTGATTTGATTGATATTATTCTCAAATTCATATTGAATGTTTGTCTTCTATATTTTTCCCATGTTCCTTATATTTTTTATTAAAAAAACCAAAACAAATAATTAACACAGTTTGCAAGGGATTTTTACTGTCCATACAATAGTTTTCCAGAAGCCACAATAAAAATACCATATTTTTTTTTTTTTCAGGCAGCTAGACTTGCCCTTCTCCAGTCTCCTGGGAGCTCCCAAAGTTGGCTGAGACTAAAAGCCCCATTCAGGGTCTATTTCATCATGAACAGCCAATCTGAAAATAGTTTTTATTGCTTTAGTAAGAAACATCTGTTTTTAAGAAAGTTTCATAAGCCAGTAATGCTCAGACACAAACATATCTCTTACTTTTTAGTATAGACATGAGATCACACAGCTTTTCCTTTGTTATAGATATTTATAATTTTATTTTTAATAGATTGTTTCAAAGAAACTATAGCCACGCACTTAATTTCGATTGGCAAACTAGCTGACCTGCCAGCTTGGACTTCCAAAGCCATTCTTTCAGAAAGGCCCCCCTCAAAATGTTTACAAGGAAACCAAGGAGCAATTACATGAGATGGATGGTCCTTTCACACATTAATATTTAATTACAAGAGAGGAAGTAGCAGAAACACATGGTCAAGTCATAAAACCAACAGAAGGCCCTATGTAGTTTTGATGGAACCCGTGGCTGGGCTTTGTGTTGTCCGATATATCCTAAGCAACCCAGAGAACAGTAAGATGACTCATTTTCCTCATATTGGGTTGTTCAAGGCAGTCAAGCCAAAACCCAATGTAAAGAAGGTTTTTACACAACTAAGAAACTAGTCAAGGGCTAGCAGATGAAATTCAGAGAGATCACTGAATTTATACACAAGTAAAAATAATCCTACCTTCATGCATAACAAGCTGGGATCTAAACTGATTATAACCACTGGTGAGGTTCTTCAGCTATGAGAAATATTTCCATTCAAGTATTAGTTCACTATCCCAGTAAAAAAAAACCAAAAGAAAAACAAAAACAAAAACAAAAAAAAAACCAAACACACCATTGGGAACTGTTGGGTAAGAAACATACAGAATAAAAGGAAAAACACTATAACATCAATGCATGGCCCCTTTTACACCGTATTATGGAAGACTGAGCATTTTTTTTTCCCCTCAGAAGGGGATGCCAAAAGTTATTGGTCTGAAAAAGGTTCAGAGAATAATCAAAGAAACATCACGGTTTCTGACCTGCCACCCATGCTAAGAATCTCCTGACTGGAAAATTGCTGAGGGACGGATGTGATGCTGCGGTCCTATAAAAATCACAGGTGGCACTGAGACCAGTACCAGACAGACATCAACTATTTGATATATCTTCAGCACAAGGAAGAGGAAATCCTGGCAAAAGCAGCCAAAGTCTAGTACAAAAACAAATGAAAAGCAATGGGGCTTCAGAGTATATTAAGCACACAAACTGTAGGTAGATCGTAAAGAGTGCTCAGTGGAGATATCACTGTTTTTACTATGTCTATCCTATGAAATTTTGGACATTGTAATGAAATACTGGGCCACCAGTCTTTATGTTATTTTATTATAAAGCAAGAATTTACATTCAACATAAGTTTAAAATATATGGACAAACTGATAAAACACATTTTTCTATTAGGTTCACCTTCATAAGTAAGAGCAAATGTTGAAAAGATATAATGTTCTATTAAATTAATGAATAGGAGGACTCTTAACCAAGTTACTAATTTACTTTCCCCTCAAGACAAGGGAATAGCTTGTAGGGAAAAAAAAAAAAAACCAACAAAGAAACACCACACACATAATCACTTGGCAGTGACAAAGTCCCTGAATGCCACATACAGATTCAAAATGCTAATACAAGGTATTAATATGATATTTCCATAAGAAAGGCTACCAGAACAGAGTAGAATATTCCTCCTACTGCTAAGGTGACACCTAGTATCACAATTAAAATGTCTAACCAATAAAGTTTTGAATAGCAGAACCTACACCAAGCAAGTTTTTTGTAACACTGGCTCTAGCAGCATCCTAGTGCAGTAATAAATAAATATTCAGTAACTGTTACTGTGAGTCTAGATACATCGGTTATATTGAAAAAAATAAATTAACTCAGTGTACTGAAATCCCGATCAAGATGCAGTCAGTTTCCAATTAAAGTAACTAGTATCAAGCTTGTTAGTTCCATAGATACTTAGGTTCATGACATTCCTAAGAATTGGAACGTTTGGTGAGAAGCACTTATGATCACAGATTCAGAAATAAATGTAAAAAAAAAAAAAAAACCAAACCAAAAATCAGCTGTTGGTGCCTGCCAGTAAAGACGTTTGGACTGGGAATCTGAAAGTGAGAGAAACACAGGATTATGTTTTTACTGGGGAAAGTTAACAGATGGTCTAAAAAGGAGCAGCCTTAAATAAGGCCAGAAGCCAAAAAGCATTTGGAGACAGCAATAAGAATTTCTTTGATCTATTCTGTGCTGCTGTTCTGTATAGCTCTATGAAACAGCAAAGAGACTTAAAGCTTAACTTTCTAGCTTTATTCATAGAATCACAGAATCTCCTGAGTTGGAAAGGACTGATAAGGATCATCAAGTCCAACTCTTGGCTCCACACAGGACCAGCCAAGTCAGAGCATGGGACTGAAGGAATCATCCAGATCCTTCTTGAACTCAGTCAAGCTGGACACTGTGACCACTTCCCTGGGGAGCCTGTTCCAGTGCCCGACCACCCACTCAGTAAAGAGCCTCTCCCTAACATCTAACCTAAACCTCACACTGAGTCTTGATACCATTTCCTTGGGTTGAATCACTGCTTGATAAAGAGATCAGCACCTGCCCCTTGTCAGGAAGCCATAGATCACAAGGAAGTCTCCCCTCAGTCTCCTCTTTTCCAGGCTGTAACAACCAAGGGACTTCAGCCTCTCCTTGTATGACTTCCCCTCCAGACCACCCTTCACCATCCTTGCTGCCCTCTGGACACTCTAGCGTGTCTTATGTCCCTCTTGTACTGTGGTTCCCAAAACTGCACCCAGAACTCAAGGTGAGGCTACACCAGCACAGTGCAGGGCAGGACAACCACCTCCTTGGACTGGCTGGTGATCCAATACTTGATGCACCCCAGGATACAGTTGGCTCCCCTGGGCATACTGCTGGCTCATATTTAACCTGCTGTCAACCAAGACACCCAAATCCCTCTCGGCATGGCTGGCCTTCAGCATCTGATCCCCCAGCCTGTATATGTAGCCATGGTTGCACCTTCTGAGGTGCAGATTCTGGCACTTGCCCTTGTTTAACTTCATACAGCTGGTGACAGCCCAGCTCTTTGGTCTGTCCAGGTCTCTATGCAAAGCTTCTTCACCTTCAGAGTCAACTCCTCCCAATTTGGTGTCATCTGCAAACTTTTTTAAAAGACACCTTCTATTCCTGTGTCTAGATCATTTATGAAAACATTAGAAATAACTGGACACAAATTAGAGTCCTGGGAAACCCTACTAGTGACTGTCTGCCAACCAGATGTAACCCCATTTACTATCACCCTCTGGACCTGACCCATCAGCCAGTTATCCACCCAAGGCATTATGTCTTTGTCTAGTTGTATGCTGGACACTTTGTCCAACAAGATACTGTGAGACACGGTATCAAAAGCCTTACTGAAAGCAGGCATTAGACATCTCTGCTTTGTCTATGTCCCTATCAGTAAGGTGAGCTTTTTCATCAACAGACCAATGATCTCTGATATATTTGAAAACCCCCTTTTTATCATTTGATACAGTATTGGGTAGTCTCAAGCAGCTTTGGCTGCATGAATTTTCTCCTTACAAAAGCAAACCATAGCCCTGTAATCCTTCCATGTTGCCTGACCTTGCTTCCATCAGCCATATGATTTCTTTTTCCACCTAAGCTTTAGAAGATCCCTGTTCAGCCTGGCCTCCTGCCCCACTTGCTTGACTTATAATTTTTTTGAAATTTCCGCCTCTCAAAGATTTTAATTTCCACTACTCTATGGTCACTATGGCCAAGACAGCCACCTACCTCCAATTTCCCCACAAGACCTTCTCTGTTCATACGCAAGAGATCTGGGAGGGCACCTTTCCTCATCAGCTCCCTTAACACCTGAACAAGGAAGTTATGATCCAGTTGCTTTAAGAATCTCCTGGACATGTTTGCATTAGCTGTGTGGTGTTCCCACTTAACACCTGGCAAGTTAAAGTCCTCCATAAGTACAAGAGCAGTCAATCTAGAGGTGTATATCCAGAGGTATTCATCCATATTAAGCTATTCCAATCTTTTTGCAACTTTGATAAAAGGATGTTATGTTGTGAGTAGAAGTATT
The DNA here is from genome assembly GCA_013399135.1 of Heliornis fulica. Taxonomy (NCBI): domain Eukaryota; kingdom Metazoa; phylum Chordata; class Aves; order Gruiformes; family Heliornithidae; genus Heliornis; species Heliornis fulica. Next base: position 1,489,989 of record VXBZ01002761.1, read on the forward strand.
TGAAATACATATTTACAAGATATTCTTTTTCTCAGACACAAGTCTCAGACATTGCTGGAAACACAACTTCATCCTGCAGCTTAGAATTACAAAAGGTTGTATATGGGGATTTAACATATTTTCTTTTATCTTAAACTGGACAGCTAAATCCCTATACAGCTCATACAAAATATGTTTGTTTACACTTTTGCATGGGTGCCATTTACCTCTTAAAAAAAGGTTGCTAAATATACTTAGTCTGTTTCTGGAAACCAAAACAAAACAAAAACCCACACACCACAACAGTTGAAAAAGTCCCCAAAATAAGCAAAGGGGTAGTGGCAAACAATCATTTTCTTCATCTATAACATGAAAGAATGCTACATGAGAGAACTTATAACCTGCATTCAGACTTTTCTCAATGTGCTTTCCTACTGTTTGGCAACCAGATCAGGACATAAAATTCTTGTTCTATATGTCAAATCTTTCCAACACAGGATACAGTACCATAAGCAAAACATTAATTAGCTGTAGATTAAAAGGGAAAAAAAAAAAAGACAAGAAAAACCCAAAACTTATAGAATTACTTACCTGATTTTCTTCATGGGAAACTCTCATTTGCTCTTTAAGAACTGACATTCTGGCTGCTTCTTCTTTCCTTAATACTCTTTCTTTCTTTAGCTCAGGACTCCAGAAAGTTTTGATGCTATTCATGGAGGATCCCAGTTTGCTGTCTTTAATGTCTAGTTCTTTTCTGAGAAGATCATTCTCCCTCTGTAGGTCCTTAAGCTGAGCCTGCAGGTCTAACATGGTACTATCTCTAACCTGTCTCAGCATAGAAGGAACCTGATGGTGGTGATGGTGTGAAGATGTGGTCAGACCTCCATGTTGATCAGTATAAGAAAGGACATCTGTGTGTGAAAGTCCAGCTGAAGCAATATTAGGACTGCTCCCCATAGCTGTGACTCGACCACCATACACAGCTCGATTTGTAGCCCTTCCAAGAGTCATTGTGCCCTTTGGGAAAGTAGTAGAAGCTACACCTTCATGATCACTCAGATACATTGGTCCAGATGTTGCATAGGCTGCATTAAGAGACTGGATGTTCTCCATTGATAATGTCTTACCTGTTCCTCCTCCTCCTCCACTATTTGTTCGCCTATGGCCCAGGCGAGGAGATCTTGGCAGACGAGGAGATCTGGAGGGACTGCCTTCTAAGTTGCTGATTGTTCTTGCACTTCCATACATTTTTCTTCTACTTTGAGGTACTATTTAGTAAGAAATTAGTAATGCTAAAGTTGAATGTTTATAATTCCAGCTAGAAATATTGGCAGTTTCACTGTATTCTTCTAGTAGGCAAAAATCTATTGTTCCAAAGTTGGACACCTGAAAAAAAGATATTATAGAAATAAGTACATTTTCCTCTTGGAAAGGAGGCTTACAAGTAATCACCATATATTAGAAAATAAATTACCTGGCTCCTAACATAACTGCTTTCAAAAGAAAATTTACTATAGACATTGTATTTAGTATGACTAGTTCAGAAATACAACTAGTTTGAAAATGCATTTTTTCAAATCTGCCTGTTTATTTCTTGCTAGAAAATATATCTTGACATTTCAACTTAATTTAACAAGCTTTACGTTGAAACAAACACGGGCCATGAACATATATTAGCCAATACATTAATGCACTTAATTTGGATTTACATAAAGGAAAAAAATCTGTTGTCAACATTAAGAACTACCCAAACTAACACTTTCTTTTCAAAAGAGTGTAAAAGTAGCAACTCAGCAGTTCTGCATAATGTTTAATATTATATTAAAACAGAAAATTAAATAGGGAGAGGTTTTAATTTTTTATAACAAGGTGAGTTTTGAACAGGAAAAAACATTAAAGAATGTTTCTAGTAGTTCAACTGTAATCAGTAACAACATTTTATTAAGAAACAACAACACAAAGCTAATTTCAGTTAATATTTCCTCCTGAACAATTATGGTGATCACAACACAGTATTATGTGTTCAATTAAGTACTAGCTTGCCAATATTTTCTGTTAATAAGCTTCTTGGGACAAGACTATATGACAAAAATCTAGGTTTTCCTTTAGAAAAGGAGTGTCTGAATTACAAATTTCTTTATTTCCTGTGGATGTAATATTATTGCTTTGATAGAACTGTCCTTGTAATTTATTTAACCAGAGAGCTCTAGAATGTACACTTACCAAGTTTCAAGTAAACTAACTTTAGAAAGCATACAGTAAACATACAATAGGACTTCAGGTAAGCCCACAGATGTATTTTTTTTTATTTCTTAAAACAAATCTTGCCATTTCAATAAATTTGTGGAATTAATTAAATTGGCAGCTATTAACCAGATCTGTTACCATTTAATTTAAAGGTAACTACAGGAAGACAGAAGTTGGAGTCAGTCAACTATCCAGCAGTCGATAACCATACCCCCAAGGTATCCTCATTATCTATAGATACATTATTTCCCAGTGTTTTAAAACATCTGTTCTACATTTGCTGTGGAAAGTGTTTATGCGCAGGGAGGCAGAGTCATATTTAGTAAAAAGTTCAAGTATATTTAATACTAGGACAATATAGCATAAAACATTATAGATACTAATGATGTCAGCAAATAAGAAGCACGCCAGGTTCTCCACTGACCCCTTATTACCCTACACAATCATATACTACATGGCTTATATGAATTCTAAGAACTGATAAAAATGTAGCATACGCCAATCAAGTTTAACAGCCAGCATAGTCTATATAATTTTTGTTTCATTTGAATTACTAGCACATATATGGATTAGCTGAGATGCTTCAACTACACAACACCAGTCATTCTTGGGACTCTTCACCTCTTTCCTGAGAGGTCAGAAGTGTCTTCTGTCAAGAACAACGGGATTCAGAAGACAGCACAGCACTACACTGAAATGCTGATGACAATGCCACTAAGTGTACAGTATTTAATCAATGCTGATAATTTGGAAACATTGATCTGTACTGCACCCTGGCTGCTCCAACCAAAGTAATTCATTTCAAAGCAAACAGTGCCTTTGGCAAAACGGACCAAACAAGCTAACATAACAATGTTCCATACAAACTATATTAACAAGACCAGTAATTTCATCATGAAACATTTCCACTTTTTGCCATGTACAAACAACTGGTGAGGTGGTTTGACCCTGGCTGGAGGCCAGACTTCCACCAATGTTGCTCTACCACTCCCCTTCTCAGCTGGACATGCAAGAAAATATATATTGAGAGGCTTAGGAGTCAAGATAAGGACAGGGAGAGATCATTCCACAATCAGTATCACAGGCAAAACAGACTCAACACAGAATAAAGGAAAGAAAACCATCTCATTTATTACACTATGCACACAGTAAAGACTTTTGTACTTCAGGATCACATAAATCAAAATAACAAATATTTTTATTCTAGAAGAAAAAGCCTGATCCAAATTCTTGAGCCATGGTAACCTCTTAAAGCTTCTAGAATTCAGTTCCAAGGCACATACATTTAAAGGAAATAGAAGAACTTGCTGATTTGCATTTTTTCAAATTTTGCTATTTTATCATGAGTACCCAAATCTGTCTCTCTTTACGGTTGTCATACAGGATTCAAAAGATGACCCACAGCTTGTTCCACAAAAGACTAGTGCAGCTTTTCTGCCATCTCAAACTCAAGGTGCTAAGCAATATAAAACATATCTCATGGTGACTAGGAACAATGCAATTCATCATCCTAATTCTCAAGTGCCAGCCATCCTCTGGCCAAAAAATATTATTTTACATACTCCCAAGAAATCCATCCTCATGTTTCTAACTTCCTAAAAAAGTGTAGTTGCTCCTTCAAAGAAGTCTCAGGAGTTGAGAGCTAAAGATCATTTTCCTTTTACTGGCCTTTTGGACTGATACAATTCACACAAAAAAAAAAGGCAATCTAAACCTGATATGATCAAGTATTTTTTAGGTACAGCAGACCTGACACATGGCCAGCTGGTGGCTATTAGTGCAGGCTTTTTAATCCTCAAAAATTAGGTGTATGTTACCCTTATATTAAGACTGGTTTTCCTTTGTATTGCCACAGTCTGATAGGTAAGTAATGTGTGTTGCCTTTGAGTCACTTAGTATCCTACTTAGACATTTGTCTCTGGTATGTATCTTTAAGTACTCGTTGGCCTTTTAGAATTTATTAGTTGTAATCTGGTTGTAATCTGTTTTTTCTCGTGAGTTTGAGAAGCAGAGCACACTTACCATGTATTACCCCCAGGGCTTGCCATTGGCCCCTACTGAAAATGGGTGAGGGATGATAATTCCCTAAGGGAGGCTAGCTTTTCTCTGGACTTCTTCAATAATCACATTCACATACCAATTTAACATTGTAACTTTCATGTAAGAATTCTGAAAGCAACAGGAAAAAAACATAGCAAAACACCACCAACCAAAGAAGTGTTATTACCTCCATAACATTTTCAATTATTCATTTTATTTTACTCCTAAATATATTCTAATCAAAATAGAGACCTCTACGTAGAAAGTAGAACACTGACAATATGTTTGGTTTTCTTACTTTTATAGGCTACTAATGATAACTATCAGACAAAAAGTTGAAAATCCTGATTTAAAGAATTTTTTTGTTTCTCTTTATTCTCATCTGCAATTCATTATCTTCTACAATCCAGATTATGCATACAGACTTTCTTGCAAACACCTTGAGAAAAGGAAAGCACATGAAAGGATAAACCTTGAGCCTTTCTTTACAGCTGTGAAATCTCAGACACAGTAGAAGCCATACACCATTACCTTAAGGAAAACAACAGAAATGCACCTACATAATCTTCTACCCCTTACTGCTTATACACAGAACCTTCCTAGCTCCAGGAATATGTACTGTATGTCTCAACACATCCGGAATTGGAGGCATGAAGAAGCAACATCAGCCTCAGGGCCTCAACAATTGCCACACACATTATCATCTGCTGCCTGGAGAAATAGGAAGACAGGAAATGTCTTCTATTGCCCATAGAACCTGCTGATACAGAACCATTCTACTTGAACTTAGAGTGGGAAGATGAAATACAGATCATTCTATCTTGAAAACAAGATAGATTTTATTGCTTCCTTAATTGGGGAGGGAGAGGAATTATTACTCTAAAGCAATTTTTTCACACAGTATTTCAAGGATAGTTTTGATAAACTAATGCATAACCCTTATGCATTGTATCTCAAGGGGTAGAGAGATAAATGGAGGCAAGCAGAAATATAAGTCTCCTATATTATGGAGAGAATAGTAGAGTTGCATAGAAGAAAAGCAGCATACCCAGACCAAGTCTCCCTCTTGATCAAAAGCCCAGAAACTGCAGTAGCAAGCCCAAAGGGGTTCCAATACAACCCATCAAAGTTATATCCCCTATAAACTTCTCAGAGACAAAGCCAGAGAGTCATCATTATCTGGAACAGACTGCAGACCCACTAGATGCATAGTCCCAAAAAAGGTTAGTTGACTATTGAAGAATACCTGCTTAATAACAATCTAGTTGTTATTGAGTTACTCATCTCAACCATGGTACCAGTTCAGTACTGACTGTTATTTCAAAGCCTGTCTCAATTTACTTTCCAAATTCATTACTTTTACACTTTACATAATTAATTTCTTTAAATACTGTCTTCACAGTGCCCCATAATTTCTGGTTTTCACTGATTATGTATGTTTACCTAAACTAACAATGTAGCATGATTTTCCTTTTTTTGGTTTGTTTCCACATCTCTCCTGTAAAATATTTGGGCTCAGGCAGCCCAGCAGTCTGCAATCACATATTCTAAACCAGGTAACAGGTTGAACTTTGCTGTCAATTCTGCATTTACTCAGAGTAGATGCAGAGTTCTCACCAGTTTCACATTAGATGTTTCACTAACAAGTAGGTGCTAGATAGCATACAGTGTAGCTAATTCCACAGCAGATTTAAAACTTGGGTGGGGGTGTGGCATAGTGGACAAAAATCAAATCACACTACACTGGAAAACAGCAAATGTAGAAAGTTTTCAGTAACTAGGGCCAGAGATAACAAAACACAACAAACCTCTCCTCCCAAGACAGTCCCATGATAGAAAATATAATATGAGCAAATATTCAGACTAAGCTAAGGAAACTAATCTACTGAAATATCAACTGTATAGCCAAACATTTTAAGTGAAGAATAAAGACACCTGTTTTCTTCCCTCCCATGTTTTGGGGGGGGAGGGGTGTATTTTNTTGCTGTTAGTGGTTTTTTTCCCCTCAGACTAGGGCACACTTATTTTAATAAGGGTCAGCATTAGTGCTTCCTTATCATTAACTGATAACCAGTATTTGAGCAGGGAGATACATTTGCACGAAGACAGTATCTCACATACTGGCCACTTAAGCCATCTTCATAGGCAGACCCAATGGGGCCAGAACAGCCACCAAAATACAGATGGCAGCAATGGGGGAAGAATCCTGACAATTATGCTTAGAAAGCTCAGGGCAGATTTAGAGTTTATGTGTCTCCTCCTCTGGCAAGAATCACCAAGTCAGCAGCAAATTTGGATATTAGCCAGGTACTTAATAGCTTTACATAGCTACTTGCCAATACTAACATCCAGCCAAGAGCTCAAACATTCATATACTACCAAAAGTTTTTTAAGGGCACCCCTTCCTTACAGCTATCCTCCCCAAATAACACATAGTGACAGATAAATACATAAGTTACCCATCTTATTTTAAAATACTTCAATGGCTTCCAAACTGTCTAAAATTGTTTAGTGCCCCAGAAACAAGAGATGATATATAAGATAATGCTCCTATAATACACTCTAGGGCAATATATTCCCTGTATTTTGAGACAGCACAAAAAGGAAGGAGATTCACAGAAAAAGTTCTATTCTATAAACACATATCCTGGCAAACAGTAAGGATTTTATTAAAATTAAAGAGTCACTTAAATACTCTCTTATCACAAGAAAACACATCCCTGTATGCAGAAATCTAGGGATACACATGGATCACAAGCAATAAGGGACAAACATATACATTCAAAAATGCTGTGGAGACCTCTTCAGCTTTTTTTAGCTTTCTTAACTTTCCAGCACTATTATGACCTCGGGATACACAAATATTTCTAAGAGCTTGGCAAGCTTCTGTCTTTCCAAGAAAGAATCTCTAACACTCAAGTCTTTGCAGGTGTCTTGTGTGCAAAATTCTGTATCCTAGTCTGCATTCACTGCACCTTCCATTCTGCAGTTATTAATCACTTGCCTCTTATTTCTTTAAGAAAATGTCAATCGTCAATGCAAACCTGTATTTTCAAACTCCAGACTTTTTGGAGGCACCTAGTTAGCAGGCAAGCAGTATCTTAGTTTAATAACTGTTAAACAATCAAAAACTAAATATCTTAAATTTTTGCTAAATTAGCCTCCTTCATGGAAAAATATTAATTATATGTCATTATCTATTTTAAAAGTACCACATTAACATAATATTAAAGTATATACCACTTGATAGGATTACTTAAGAACTGTGCCTAATAAGTGGCACAAATTTGCTTTTGCCAAACTTTACCTAATTTGATTGGCTATTTAACAAAAACTCTTTCTGTAAACTGTTATAGATTGAATTGTTCTTCTATTTCAGTTGTCTTGTTGTTTCTATTACTTCAAATTTAAAATAGTAAAAATTACTACCTTTCTTCCACTTTTAAGCAATATGCTACTTCTTGTTTATACTTGATAATTAAAAGAATAATTTCTAAAGCTTCTTTACAGAGCATCTGTAACGAAGACAAAAGACATTTCTAGGCATATTAAAGTTTTCTAGCAATACTGAATATACATCATTATAAACATATGTAAAGAATCAAATGAAAACATTGTTCAACTGAATTTCCTTTTAATTACTTTTAAGAAAACAGTAGAATAACATAAAAAACTAATACATATTTTAATAACAGACAAATTTTTAAAATAGCCAAGCTTCTTTTTACTACCTGAAATCTTGTCTTGCTCATGAAGCATCCAAACTGTACACAATAGAGAGTGAAGTAGGTTGACTCACATTATCAATATGAAATTGCCAATTTACTGCTTAATGCCTCTGCCTTATTTATGAGCAAGGAAAACTGAACCATTGACAAAATTACAGTGCAAACTTTTCAAGCAAATGTGAGGGAAGTGAGGATCTAGTTTTCAAAGCTCACTGATTTGTATACATACTAAAGAAACAGAGTTACACTTCTGATCAAAACAGAATAATTATGTGCATTTATTTTCTCCATTTGCATACACTGAGGATAGTCCATTGTAAAAGTAAGCAACACTTACTTATGACGACAAATATTACTGCAAAATAATATAACTGTTACATCATTATGCAATTAGGGAAGACAAAAAAGTTCAGTCCAAAAATTTGGGAACAAGGAACCAATACAGATGGCAAATAAATCAGCCTTCAACTCAAGCGATTCAAGCTATTTATTTGGGAGTAAACTTTCCCACCTTTTAACACTGTATCATTCAACATCTGTTGGACTGATTTCAGGAATGGCAGAGACTTATTTCTTTCACTTTCTCCAAAATAAACTGTACAATATGCCTAGCTAGGTAATCATTATAGACAATGCTTTTAGTGACTTCCCACTTGAACTCTAGGGTTATCCCAGTAAATGCAACACATCATCTTTACACATACCTATATCATTTCTATTTCACTGACCTTTTTACTCCTTTCACCATTCCATGGAATTTCCCAACACAAATTGTGATATTTAAAGTGATTTCACTCTAAATTAAATCACTCCTAGAATCTATCAGCCAAAACATCTGCATCGTAACTTAAAGAGGCATAGGATAATCAGCCTGATGAGCAGATCCCAGGTCTTACAAAAAAAAAAAAAGACACACACCACACACAAAGCAGTAGATGTTGAAAATGACATACTTTAAGTAAGAAGCTGCATGTTACCTAGTCTGAAGCATTTACAATGAATGTCAATTTGCTAGAGTGAGTTTAAGAAAAGAGAGTCTAGAAAGCCAATACCCCATTTCAAAACCCTAATCTTACACTTCGCTTAACACACAATACAAAGGTTCCCACACATCTAATTGCACCTTGTAACCCTGAGGTATACCTCAAATTCTTAGACATACTTCATCTACCACCCTAGAACAGAAACCCTGATACTGCAGTTCTCCCTCATTCTTATTACAGATTAAATAGATCATAATGATATACACCTTTCTAGTCATTTAGGCTGTCAGTCTATGCTTCCAATATTGTGAATGAATTCCAGGTTTCTGCAAACAAAAATGGTGCAACAGTAACAGAGCCTTACACAGAGAAGTGTTAAAACCTCTTTGCTACAGTTCTGGCTGGGCGGTCCCTGTGTGGAGCCAGGGGTTGGACTTGATCTTTATGGGTCCCTTCCAATTAAGTATGTTCTATGATTCTTTCCTTTGTCAGAGCTCAGCACCTGACAGACACTCTCTGAAACCAGATGAGGTTACAATTACTCCAAAACAAAATCTGGCTATTTAAGATATTCCAAAGCTAAGCACTGCTATCACTAAACAAATCATAAGAACTGAAAACAACCACCAAGAAAGCAACAACACAACCTAAGTACTGCCCTATCATTTTTGTATACAAACATACTGTGGATATCAATGCTTATAAACTTTCTTGGACCCCACAAATAGCCCACAACCACTCTGCAGAAATAAGGAAATCTATTTTTTTTAGTCACACCTTATATACAGGCAGTAACAAAGCAACATAAATCCATCTATTTCAAAAGGTTTTATCTTTATAAAATGCATTACATAGCCAAAATGAGATCAATGAGATCAAGAGCTCCAGAAAAAAGATTTAACTGATGTTTCTGCTGATCTGCCTTTGTATTTTCTTACATTACTCAGATGCAGGACCACTGTCCAGTTCATCTAGAGAATTTCTTCCGAGTTATCCCTTGATCAACCATGACCCTCAAAAAGAAATTATAACCTAATTTTGCTCTGTTAACTCTTGCCCTTTAGCAAGAACTTAATAGAAAATATAAACTATTATTAATGTTATTTGAAGATGTACTAACTTGATGCAACTTCGTCATTTCTAAGTACATCAGAACACTCAAAAGTTAGAACTGACATTGCAAAAATATTTTAACAGACTCTTAAGAGTGAACTAATATAACCTCAGGAGTAAAAGAGCAGTCAGATAACATTAAAGAATATTACCATAATACTTCCTAGATGGATATGACTAACCATCTCCATATATATACCAGACATCTTACAAACTAAATTAAACTGAGAAGATAACAAATGCATCACAGTGAATAAAAATATAATAAACATCATAAGAGATACAGGTGGGAGAACAGATGCCATCTTTGGAAGTGATACATAGACTGGTTGCCTCACCCTTTGAGGGGTGAACACTCTTTGTTAGTCATCCTTGTAAGGTCTGCAAAGATAATCTTTCTAAAGCAAGAAAATTACCTTGATTATTCCTTTATAAAACAGGCATGCTGAAGAGCTATTCTCTAAATACCAAGTATATTTGACATTCTAAGATGGCTGAATATGGTCCACCTCTTTCTTTAGCACTTTTCTACAGCTTCTGAGCAGGCAAGAAATAGCAGGGGTGACTAGCACAGGTAATTATACATTACACTTTCCATTAATCAAAATTCGACCCATAATGCGACCAGTTAGAGATGAAGAGCCACCCACAGAATACAAGAGGTGGTAAGGTGGGCTGCCTCCCTTGCAGCTTAACCCCAAGAGATAGTATCATAATGAGCCATTCAAACACTAGCACAACATAAAGGGAAGTCAATGCTCAGGAAGAACACACACACACAATTTCTAAGGCAAGGTACTCCACTTTGCTCAGTAGGATGAGTAAGAACAAGAGATGCCTCTGAATACCAACTTTCCTGGAAAACTGCGTCAGCCTAGGTATCCCACCAACTGAGCAGGACTAAAATACAAGTTATTAAAAGATAATGTTGGTCAAGTCCCCTTCAAACTCATCTAAACACACTTTCTCTTACACGCACAAAAAAAAAAAAAACACACATTTCAATCCTCAGTACTACCCTTCAAAATTTATTACTCCAACTGTTTTCTGGGGTCAGTATTGTTTCCTTCAGATAGATGGTAAAAAAATGGCAGTTGCTTTCTCTTTTACTAGCAAAACTTTCTGTCTTGCAATTGAAATTTCAGTGGTGGTTAAAAAAAAATATTTGAAGATGTAGTGCAAATGAACTAGTGCCACACACGAAGATAACAACAAACAAAAAAAAAAAACCAAACAAACAAAAAAACCCAGACAACTCGATGTAAAACAAGCCACAAATCAAATAAGAAATTTCTCCCTTTTTAACTGGAAGATCTATCCCACCTGGGTGCACTTAAGAGATTACAGCACAGTTTCTCCATAGTTTAAAACATCTAGTTTCAACCCCAGCTGTGAAGCTATAGATCTCAGACACTGTCCTTATTACTCCTTTGGAATAAGAAGTTATAGAATTATTTAGGTTGGAAAAAACCTCTAAAAACATCAAGTCCCACAGTAAACCTAACATTGCCAAGTCCACCACTGATGTTCCCTTTTACTCACAGATTAGAAAGTCACTCCTTCCCTCTCAGTTACCTCCAGGAAAAGATAAATTTGCTAACTCACCTTGATACCTTTGAAAAACGTTTTACACACAACTTCCCAACCAAAAATAATAGTGATAGGTTTGCTTTAAAGCACTGAGAAACATGGAAAGGGCTTTTCACACACATCCCTGAAGACAAGTCATCCACAAAGCCAAGACTTGCACTGAAAAACTGTAACAAAGCTTTTCCCACAGAAACGTATTCCTAAAGGGAACCGGAGAAACTTACCATTACACAGTCCCTGCGTGCAAAAACAGACCTTCACAGTCTTTCCACATCCAGGGAAAGGAAGAAATCGGGAAACGCACTGCTCATGCAGATGACACCACGAAGGGACACGGACTACAAGATCCTTTGCACTTCCACAGAACAGGTAAAATACCAGCCAGCACTAGCAGCAAAATAAAGGAAGATCGCAAGCCACCCAGCCCTACGAAGCGGTCGCGGATCGCTGAGAAGCGGGTGGCGAAGGAACCTCGCCACAGCACAGCAGCGACCGAGCTCCGCGAGCGGCTGAGGCACGCGCCGGCCTCCGCCC
>VXBZ01002761.1:1519298-1529422 GCA_013399135.1 Heliornis fulica
ATTAAAGAGCTTTGTTAAGAGAATTCAACAAAAGGGGAGACTCAGACAAAAGACAAGACAGCACTACATCACCATAGGTCATCCTCTTCTTTTTCATTATATCTCCATCCATTAGGTTACATTTTCCATCTACCCACAGACTGGACAGGTTAAAACAAGACATATGGATAATTCCAATTCTAAAAAAAAAAATCTAAAACCAATCCCTATTCTAGAAGCATTTTTTATTCCTAATTTTGGGGGCTGGGGGCTTGGGAAATTCAGGCATTCTTTACAGGGTAGAATGAAATGGGCAGGTGAGTGAATTGCGTAGAAAAATCCTATTATTCATGCATCAACAGAAATAACTTTATATTCAGTCTTCCAATATTCTATTCAGATTTTTCATAATCAAATTAGCAGAAACACAAAAGCATCTTGAAAATGACTGTAGAGTTGTCCACTGTATCTGACTCTGGCCCATCCTTATGTACTCTTCCCTTATCACACAGAAATGCTGTGATCTACGTCAATCATCCTAAAAAAACTTCTACATACACAAAACAATGATACATTTATTCCCTTGATAATACAACAGTATATTAGCAGATTTCTCCCAAGTCATGTTACAATAAAATGTAATATTTGTATTTACTATGCCCTCACTATCTCAACATACATAACATTTCTATAGTTCCCACCCCATCAGAAAAAAATAGAAAAAACTATACAAAACATTAGCATTTTGGAAGAAAAAATATTTTACATGCTGTCATCCTGTGACAATGTCACATCATAAATAAAGCATGGTCTCTTTTCATAAGATGGATACATAAATACATAAATTTTTATAAATAGATATCCTATCTTAAAGCAAGATAAATTACAGTCATCTTCTCTCCTGTTTATACTTCCATTATGTCATCTGAAGGTAAAACCTGTAGCTGACTTCTCAAAGCCATACAATTTCTAACTAATGCTGCTATTCCAGATGTTTATTTATTATTTTTATAATTTTCCTGTTTGTTACTGTTATGTCCGTTTTTTTTCTAGTTTGTTTATTATTGTTTCGTCTCATATTTATTCCTGTAAATAAATAAGCACCTTCATACCTTCTCTCTCTTCCCAAGTTGAGGCACCAGTGCAACTCAGCATTAAGTTTACACTAAAATCCAGAGAATTTGGCTTTAAAATTTCAACACAAAAAGCCACGGAAACTCAGAACATATCTTTCACTTCTCAGATATGATTCATTACAACATGAACACATGCTTTTTCTTTCCTTCAGGGTTTCTTCTGAATAGTCTCTTTGCTTAAGTTCTAGAAATCAAAACAGTTCAGATCTGAATAAGTTAAATCTTACCACAAAAAGACAAACAGCATAATACAAAATGATGGAAATATAATTACTAACATTCATTTGCTAAAGCTGTAATTTTCTTTTATATTTCTGCAGCTGGTTTAACTTTGATTGCTTCAGTGTTTTCTTCTAGTATATCTTCTGCATGATGATTTATCCAAGCCCTGATGTGCACTCCCTATTTAATTGATATACTTGTTTTTATCTTAGGGGTTTCTAACAATTTATGGGCGTTTTCGTCTAAAGATAAGTTGCCTTTTTAAAGTATTATTCATTCAGAAGAAGGAGAGAAAGGGATCTGCACACCCTCAAAATGCTCAGAAAAAATCAGTGGTTTGATCCATTTTTGGTATGCAGAGGACTTAACTTTCTCCCCCTTTTGCTCCACTCTTTATGACTCTTAAAGATGACATTTTGAATTTTTAAAGTATAATACAGCTTTATTAGTGTTAGATTTATTACAGTTTTTACCTTGCTTTATGAGAAATGTTAATTTTTATAGCAAGTACAAATAAACTGCATTACTGTTTTAATTAATTTTATATTTAATTATTCTGCTTTTTTCTTGCTAACATATTGGCTGGTTTAATTTAGCTCTCATTAGCGTATGTTCAAGTCCATACTGATTAATTTCTTGTGAGGACAGTTTTTGCAGCCTTCACATCAGATATTTCTATCTACTGCCAGTAATGTTATTATGGTTCTGCTATATAGTAGAACCTAGTAAGTTCACATGGGGTAGTTACTATGCACCGGAGCAACGTGGTATCCTTAGGCAAAAGAAGGCTCCTAGAGAGAAGTTGTACAAGATTTGACACCCTCTTGGATTTTTATGAAGGGGGAAAAATGAGAGGAAAAAAAAATCAGGCTTATTAACCTGGAGGAAGAGCTCTTAGCTGTCAAAGGATAATCCAGAGATGTTTGCCGTGTCTTAATTAAAAACAATATGCACTGATAAGACACAGAGAACCTACCTAAACTCCCTGCTGTACAGTGAATTTCTGCATAGACATCAAAGACTATTTTGAATTCTCTGCAGCTTGCAAATTCTACTGTTGTCAGATTTCTGCATATTGCATTTCAGACCAAGCTTGAGAAGTTAGAAGCTCATTTGTAAGTATTTTGCAGGAAATACTTTCCTGACAAGCATGAAATGTTAACTGGTAATCTTTGCTTTCATAGTGTTTTATTAGAAACTATGTCAAAACATACTTTTTGGAAAAAAAGATGGTACATCCTTCAGGAAAGACACCGATCCATCCTCAATAGGCTGATCATTAGTAATTTCATTTAAAAAAATATCCAAACTTGATGCTACATATTATCAGTATGTAATCTCTAATATTCCAATCTTATTTCCAGAAAATACTGTTATTTTTATGCAAGCTTTATTCTTCTCCAGTGTTTGATGGGAAAATATATTTGTAGGAAATACGACACAACACTTTTGTGTTTTAACAATCATTGTGTATTACCATGAGGTTTTGTTTATTTGCTGAAAAAAACACCAAACCCACACTTGGCAAAAATCTGTAACCACTAAAGTTTTTAATTTATAGCATAATCCATTCTTTGCTTGATACCCTTTTGCCATACTATGCCATATGCTCCATGTCTACACTTTGTACCACTTCTATGGTTAAATATAACACTACATATAAATAAATCCTTTTTAGTGAGAAAAAATTTGAAGTCAGGTTGTGATTAATTGGAGATTTTTTCATTTAAGACTGCCATGTGAAGAAACAGGACAGGAAATGACTGTGGTAAGAATAGCTATATGCAAAGTAACATGTGCAGACAACAAAGACACAGCAAGAACACTTCTTTTTGACACTTCAAGAACTGTTTCTTCCAAAAAGGCTACAGGAATGTTAAGTATGTAATCTCTGAACAATTCCTACAAACAGGGATGTATACAGATGTTAAGGTACATAGATGTGCATGAGACCTGAATATAGAAAATACTTCACAAATATGGCAAATGCTTGTTAAAGCCCAAGAGCTAATTAGCATTTATCTCAATCGGAAAGAAAGATTTACTGTTATTCTGATACAGTACAACTCCACTGGAGCAACAGCCATTTTTGCTACCCATGAATTTGGCTGCACCCAGTCAAACTGATGGAGTTGAAGGTTACAAAAGGAAAAGACAACTATAGGCTTCAATTGACATAAATTTGGGTAATTTAGTCCCAAGTTTGTCTTCCCACTTTAATGTTCAGTAATGCTTATTCAATAAGCTCATACTTTTTTTCATGTGCTTTTTGGTGGTCTAATCTGTGTATGCTTCAGAACATAGAAGTACCAATATTCCACATAATAAACATTGCGAGGTAACATGTTATACAAAGACAATGTCTATTAACAATCTCAAGCATAACACAATCTCAAGCATAACTATAATTTAAATCCATAAATATGAATGGAAGAATTAATACCCCTCCTCAAGAACAAAAGTATGGTATATATGCTCTGCACGTTTCTTGACCACAAAGGCAGGAGCTGCATTCCTCTGCTACATAGGAATATATTTTAGAAATTCTCTGATGTTTAAAGACTTCTCAGTGTGTAGTAATCTATGATATCAGATATAAACTCTAATTTATGGCCATCATGTAAGCTCCTGTTTGGAATACTAACTTAAAATCAGAACATGAGTTCCATATCAATTAGAGTGCCAAAACTGACTTTCTTGAAAGAAAGATTTTATTTCAACAGTCAGTTTATTTGGCATACAGTTAATATCTTCATTAATTGTCAAGTATGCTAGCTAAAGATTAAAACCATCTCATGCTGGCATTTGATTGCATAAAGTTGATATATGACCCTTCATCGTTTTACTTTTGCAGGAAGCAATCAAGAAAACAAGTCTAAAAACTTTCATTTATGTTCCCTAAAATGTACTGGAGGCAAGGATAAAACTGTTCAGGTTTCCTATTTAACTTCTGAAGGCCTGAAAACTAAGTATGAACTTGAACCTCTCCAGTGGCATGTAAAGTATCTTCAAGCTTTGAGGGCTGCTGTTCTTCAGCCGTGATCTTCTCTACAATGCTCCTCCATAAAGCAGTGACAGATGTGCTGTTTGCTCACCTGTACACACAGCTTCTCTGTACTTCAAACTACTAAATTTAATTAAGAAAAGATGAACACAAGAGAAGGGGATTCCTGATTTACTTTACCTGCAATGGCTGGACATCCTCAAGAAACTACAAGCACGTTTTAAGAGAGAGGATGACGATTTCTGTCTGTCAATATAGGGTAAAAGGATACACTTTCTATGAAAGTTGTGTTCTGGGAAAGCCTTCCCCCAAAATAAAGTCAAAACCCAGAGACTAATGGACTCCAACCGCACTTAAAATGTATTCAACTATTTAAAAAATACTTGGCCATGCAGCAACAATGCCAACTAAAGATCTGGCTGCATTCCATATGCAAGTCCCAAGGAAATATATTCTTGAGGGACCCCCTCAGCTGCATTTGTACTGTCAGTGTTTTTACAAACCCAACCCCAGATCAAAACCCCACTGTTATAACTTCCAGAAGCTATCACTAATGATGCTGAATTTGATCATTGTGCCAATCCATTTATTCATGTAGAAAACAAGCATAACAATGGGGTTTTCATGAGTATGTAAGTGACTGAAAAATCAGTGGGTCTTGTTCTCTTAAGTCACTTAAGACCAGATATTAATGGTATTTATATGTCTGGAGATCAAGACAGATACCTGATGAGACTTTTGTAACACCTATCTCCCATGGAAATCTCATCCTCTCACCTTCCTTATAGGGGCTATTAGAAAGTTTAATTAATGAGTGACTGAAGTGCTTTGTAGAGTGTTTCATGATCCTCAGGAGAGATGCATGTAGCCTGAAAGCATTTTTATTCAGTCCTCTGGAATTATAAATCAAGGACCTAGGAACGTTGGTGATTCATTTCCTGGTAAATTAAATAGAGCCCGGTAACTCTTTCTCTGCAAACACTCTGTCTTTGCACTATAGAAACAAGTATTATCTCCTCTATTCTCCTTTGTAACAGCATAAGCACTTTAAATAACATTTTTGGACAGGCAGTAAAAGGAAACATAATCTTCAGATTTCTTCATGCCAACTCCTATCATGCCCATTGTGTGAGATTCTAATATTCATGCTGAATTCTGTGGATAAAAATCAGTAAATAAAACGAGAATAGTTAATTATAATATGGAAGCATGACAAGGTAGAATATAGTCCATACAATAGGACACAATGCCATGAACAGATGTATTATGCACATAGTTTGGAATGCATAACTAAAGCATCCTGCCCAAAATACCAAAAAATGCTTAATGATAGCATGTGGAGTCCACAGTCATGTATTTACAAAATGCAAGTCAGTAGAAGCACGTGATCTCATACCTAGTAAAAGATACAGGAAAGATAAAACCACAAGTTAAGGCTGGAGTTTCACTATCTGATACAGCCTATGTTAAAACCCTTCAAATAAAATAACTGTATTAAATTTGAAAGGTTTCCATGAAGTAAAATAGTAACAAATATTGAAAGGCAAAAAAATAAATATGCATTGGGACAGGATTTATCTTCAAAGACTCCTTTATTGCATCTTAAAAAATACAGCATGTCTGCTAATTAATTTCCTTACTCATTTAAGAAAGTATGTCAATTTATAAGCTACAGGTAATAGGACTTCCTTAAAATTTGTACTATCAGCATTAGTGTACAATGTATCCTCAGTACAAGACAGATGACCATGGTGCTGTGGGACAGAGTAATTCTCCTTTCCATCTGATAAATAAATACTTTGACACAGTCCTCCTCACAATATATAAACATTACACAAAGTCTCCTTGTGAAACTGTGGTTCAGTTAAGGGACACTGGATATTTTTATAATTTTGGCTCTTAACATGGGAATGACACTTTTTAATAGTGTCAGAAGTCCTTTTACACAAGTTGAAATCTACTTATTTGCATTTAATTATATAAAAATCTTGCACTTAAAACATGATCTTTCTAAAATGGCAAGTCTTTCAGGCATTTGAAAAAGTAGCACACGAAATTATTTTGGCCAACTTCATCTCTGGTATAGTTGTAAAATATTCATTTAACATATTATATGCAAACAAAACCAGTTCTCATTCAGATCAAAAGACTTTCCAATGGGCAACAGCCTGTTCAACAGACATTTTAAAACTACAGAGTAGAAGGACTATAGATACTTGCCTGCTTTATGGATTGAATTACATTCAGACCACTAGTCAAACTAAGAGCAAAGGTACATTTAGATTTACTTCTCTGACAAAACCCACTTAACCATGTTTTACTTTTTTCCATTTGAATCTTACAGAACAGTATAGATGTTCAAGTTCTGTGTAGGAGAGCCAGTTTATGTCTCATGGTAAACATGAAGGCATTTGCTTCCAAGTGAATGTGCATCTCAGGGCAGGATGTAAACATCAGTCTCTTAAGGATATGATTTTGGTGAATCAACAGGCCATTTGACATATTCCTCTGCCATACAACAGGATCAAATATATGGTATTTTGCTTTTTGAACAAGTGACTAAATTTCTCCATTTAGAATAACCAAGCTTTATTTTTTTCATCCCCAAGCATGTGCTGCCCTTTGACATTTATGCAAATAAGGAATATTTGGATTTAAAATGTTAAAAAAAGCCAACTAAATTTGAATACAACTAAAGTAGACCTTCAAGTACAGCAATTTATTTCTCCCTGCAAATCAGAAAGTGTAGCAGTAATCTCAGTGACTAGAAGTTATGCAAATAACTCCCATGCATGGAGGCAAGAGCTATCAAAACAAGGAGTTTTGCATGCCAACATTGTAACTGGGAAGTAGGGATTGAGAATGAACTCAGAGAGGGCTAAAAGGTGACTTTGTTCCAGCTTCCCCAATTCTCACTTTTTTCCATTAATGGTAATAAAAGGAAATACATACATAAAATAACAAACTGCAGTAATTAGCATCTGAGTAACCCTTGATTTTTAGACTTTTGAAATCATTCCGCTCCTCCATAATGCCACAGCCAGCACTATGATTTTAAGTCTGAATTGCTCTTTAATATTAGCGTGAAACAAACTTGTGATTAACTATCTATTAAGCCTGCATATTGTAAACCTCAAGTCGATTCCACTCTGGAACCTCCAGTTCCATATGGGTAAAACAAGGGTTTCAGACAGCCTTAACTTGTAATCAAAGAACAGAACAGTACTGGGTTTTTTCCCCAAGTCACAAACCACTGTGATTTGCATGAATAGGACTATTTAATCTTAATACCATTATCCTGGACACCTCACAGAAGGTTCACTATGAACAGAACAGCCTTACCATTTCTGTGGATATCTTGATTAAAAAAAAGAGGCTATAAATTAGCAGGCACATAAATTAAAAATTAGTTTTATTTACTACTTCAATAGCAGCATGTGATCAACTCCAATCAGGATTTTAAAGAACCTCTTTTCACGCCTATCTAGCAAAAACACTCAATGTTTTATTTATAAAATATTAAAATAAAAAGAAATCCAAATGAACTGTGAAACTTGTTGGTTCAGGAAAAAAAAAAGAAAAAAAAAGGTTGAGTCCTTATGATTTTCTGTATGACAAAGTTTTGGAAAGATGCTCGAAACTACATTGCCACCTGCTGTCTCAAGGAAAAATGAGGTCTGGATGGGTATATTCTTTAAAATTCTGCAAGTATAGAAACATATTATTTTTGGAAACCTATTGTAAAGCAGGGGATGAAATATAAATTTTGAAATCATGAAGAATGACTTATTACCCCACCTCCCTTTCTTTTGCTTGGCCATGACTGGTCCAGAAAAAACACAATGATTGTCAATGAGTTGGAAACTAGTGACGATTGTGTAGCTAGTCAGACACTGCTCATCAAAAAACAATTCTTTTGCAGCTCTTATCACACAGTAGCAAGATAAGAGTTGTGAAGAAATCAGGAATATGAAATTCATTAAAGAGCTGATTATTACAGATGCAATCACAGAGTATCTTGTGTTGGAAGTCGATGTTTTGAGAAAGATTATGGATAGTGCAAGCTGACTAGAAGTAGTAAATGCTTCAGTCTTCTGTATCTCTTTCAGCAAAAAGGTGATTGCCTACAGAAAACTAGGATTTAGTCTCTCTATGGAAGTGATACATTTAAATTAATTAAATTTTGGGAGAAGCAGGATAGTGAAAGGAGTGAGGCTAAGGGGTTTGTTTAACACCTTGATCATTTGAGAGAACTGAACAGAACCCAAGTTATTTTGTATACAAATACTGTTAAATTAATTAGAAGAATTATGACTATCAACAGAGACCCAAAAGAAAGACTGAAATGTGCTCACTGAAAGGTAAGACATAAGAATGCTAACTAAACTACCTGGGGAAAAAAAAACAAAATTCACTAGCAGTCCATTAAATAAACTGCATTAGTTAAAAGGGTATAGCTTAAAGCACTATTTCTGGAACTGGCTTAGTAGTAAAAGAAAATAAAAAGTAGCTGCATGGAACTCTAAAAAAATGCTATTCTTAGGCAGTAGATAAGGAGGCATGTGGTGCCTGTTTGAAATGCTTTCATCCAAATGGAATAAATGCCCTTCTTGATGTATAAGAACCCAATTTCAATGTTGCTGTGGTTCAACAGACTTCGATAAGTACGTGTTCCTTTCTTTTCTCTCACTTATTTTCATTCCTGGACTTAATGACAATCCTACACTATATCATCTAGACAAATTACAGTTCAGATTGTTCCATGTCATTGCAGGGAGATTCAGAGACACTGATAAAAGCAGACTACAATGGCAGTAGTTATCAACAACATATCTAGTATGCCTTGTGCTTCACAGGACTTCACATGTAGTGCATCACTGAGAAAAACTCCAGGCCTTTCCTCCATTGTTCTAGTCCCTAAATTTAAGATTCAAAGACTTATTAGCTGATGTATCAATGAATAAATACCATATGAGGGCTGCAAAACAGTATTTGGGGGGGAAAAATGTGATTCTGTCTTATGACTGATGTTAATTTTATATAGACAAACAAAGCAGTTCAGCTAGTCTGTCAGAAAGCAGATTTTGTGTGAACATTAAAAACTCAGTCTCCTTTATTATTACTTATTTGTTTTCTTTGTAGTCTCATAAGGACAAAACTTTTATTCCTGTCAGATGGATAAGCACTACAGGATCTGTCCCTATGTGGTACCTTTGCCCAGACAAGATTAATTACATCTAGAAGCAACACTACTGAAAACAAATCTTAAGGTCTTAATGTCCTCTGAAATGAAGGATTTCACTAAGCATTCGGCTTTAAGCGTAAGCTGAAATGCCATCTTGAATAGTAGATGTAAACGGGCTCTGGAGCAATTTTTTATGAATCCGACTGTACTCAACACTGCCAAATCCTCCTTACGTAAGTTGAAGATGTTTTTTTTCTAAAAACAAGGCAAATGTGGATTCATTTAATTTCTATGTTTACATGTGCCGTTATGCAAGAAGCTATGCCACCGATACGACAGGCTGGACAGTGTTTAATACCCAGCTCCAAAATGCTTCTCAGGAACATCGCAAATGGACCACGAACCACCTAGACCGCGGTGTGGGCAACCCACCTCCCACAGTGAGGGTCCCAAAGGGCTGGACCCCAAGTTCAACGGGACCGCCACGCAGAAGTCACTTAAGCAGCCCAACAAGTCTACTGAGTAAAGTACCGGTCAAGGCCAGCAGAAGCTGCGGACTGCAGACGGCCCACGAGCAGCCGGGCCCCGCCGGCGCCCC
>VXBZ01002761.1:1533072-1613288 GCA_013399135.1 Heliornis fulica
CCCGCCTTATACATATCAGATGAATGTAACAGTCCACTAATTTATCAAGATTGCTTTTCAGGAGGAAGTAGCTCTTAAATACTTCTCTCATATATTTGCCTTTATTTCCCTAAAGACAAATCAAAGCCGGCAATGAAGGTACGTGGAAAAATTACTCTTTTTTCTGTTGTTAGAGCACACAAATTAACTGGTTACTAGTTAACTTGAGAACATGTTTCAACTGTCTAAATACATGTAATCAATTATATTTATGATATATGAATATGTATTTCTCAGGTTCATAATAGCTGTTAAAAAGGATGAAGTAACAGTTCCATGACTACTTTTCTCTTTGCAGAATGCTTTAGTTTCCTTTGCCAAGAACAGAGTAGCACAGGGAATCATCTAAACAGATCTTTCAGAGACCTTAAAGGTATTCTGATAAAATGGGAATCCGAAGTGTGTCTTCAAGTTCCACTCTAGTGATATAGTTTGTCTCTGTCTGAATAAATTTGAATGCTGTGAATTGGGAAAGGAAAGCAGAAAAAGGAGATATTTGCAGGTGTATGTCAAGGACCTTGAAAAGGATAAAACTTCAGTACAGAACAGAAAAATTAGGATTGAAATAGTAATACTGGCTGTATGGTGAAAACAACTGTTTGAAGCCAGGCTTCAAAAACACAAAATTAGTATTTATTAGTTCTTCTAACGTTATACTACATAAAGTTATTTTTCATAGTGTCATTCTTAAATTACAAATTTAGGTGCTGTATTCCCTTTCAGGGTATTCTGGTTGCTCATCAAGACATTTCATTAGTTTCTACTGATGTAACAAAGAGGAAAAATTACACTTTACTTGTTACTTCAATCTTGTGCTCATTTGTTACTTGTGCAATTTTATTTCTTTATTTAATATATGGTAAAATCTTATTGCTTTAACAGATAGGTAATAAAGCCAGAGCACCTAAACAGGCATTGAGAATAAGGCATACTGGGCATGTTCTGAGGTCAACACAAAATGCTTGTATCAAGGAGGAAAATTCAACAAAGCCAAGGAGTGAATCAAGCTTATCGATGGCAAAAGGTGAAAAACTGCAAGTTACTGAACACTCCTCACATGAAATCACAACTAAAGGTCATTCTCCAATTTTCCAAAGAGATGACATAAATGGATATCTTGATTCAGAGAATCCTAATGCTGTTAATAAACAGAAACCTCAAGACCCACGTGTATCAGCTGAAGACCTAAGAAGTTTGGGGTGTTTAACACAAGAACAGCTTAAACAGATTTTGATGATTGTAAAAGAAGGCAGCAGAAGCATCTCTGAGACTCATAATGAAAAGCAAGAGGAAACGGGTAAGATATTAATAGTTGAATATGTTAGCTTCATGGAAACAGAGCAAAGCATGAAGCTTAACTTACAGAGTTTGAAATGTAAGTCTGCTTGCATGCTGCAGAGATTTTACTCTTCTGTTTAACGGCCTCAGACAATACCATTTGCTATTATGGATGTGAATTTGCTTGTTACATTTAGGAACCAAACATTTGATAATTTTAACAGTAGGAAATAGGGGTTTTTATTCTAGTATTCCAGTACTTAGAAGAGCAAACCAACAAGCAATTCTGCCAATATTTCATGCAGAAAGGAACTATTTTGCACTTGGGGGATAAGCATAGTAGAACTGCACTGTACCATTACTGTTAAGAGTTTGAAAAACACCCAGCACCTCAAGGAGACAGGCCTGTGGGGTTTGGTGAGGAGTTGGGGTCTTGCTGCGCATCCTGAGCAGATGGACCATTTCCCTCTGGCATGAAGTATCTTTTTGCCTACCTCTAACATTACTGTTAATCAGATTTTTACCCTCTCTGCCCTCTCCCCACAAATTCTTCTACTCAGAAGCGTAAGAACGACTGTGTATCTTCCTGTATTACAACCTTACTCCAGGTTGTGGACCTGTCGAGGTGATCAGCTCTTTGCCCCCAAAAATAAAACAAACTGCAATTAAACAGAGTGCCACAGTTTGAGCTCTCAGCCAAGAATGATAAGTCTAGCATTCTAAAGATACTCTGTGAATTTGTAACTTCGGTGTCTTAACTGTACAAGAAGGGCTGAAAACAGTTTTGTTAAATAGTGAGGATTTACCACATTTTTGCTGTTCTCAAAGTATTTATTCAATGCTAAAGAAGGTTTAGTGGTCATATATTCTACCATATTTATATTCTATCACAGCTACTAATGAGGCATCAGAGGAAAACACAGCATTGCTCCAAAAACCTTGTGAAGTTTCATCTGTTCCAGATGAAGCTAACTCTGTTTCAAGCAGGAAACAAGAAGCATATCTGCAGCCAGGACAGAAAGTTGTGTATGTAAATCTGTGTTACTGTCTACAAAAATTGTATCTCCAATAAAGATTTGTATTTTAGTTCTTAATCACAGTAAGAATTTTTATAATTTAAAATAATTTATAATTTAAAAGTTAACTTTTAAAATTAAAAGATTACCTTTTTTGGTAACCTTTCCCCTACTTTTTTTCTAGAAAAGATCCCTGGAAACCTGCTGACATGTTTAGTACCTTGGGTGAAAGAGAAGGGGCAGAAGCCTCACTAGAGTTTAGAAAGGCCCAGTGGAGGAAGGAATTAGGTACTTGTAATCTACTAAATATATTTAATCAGTTTATTACACTCAGGATGTCCAGTAACTTTGTGTTCCTTCTGCTTTTTGAAATTTACTTATATCAGCACAGTTGCTACAAATTGGAAAGTATGCAGTTTCATTAGTCTACATTGTAGAATAAGATTCTTGAATTTGAAAATTTTATTCAATAAATTCTTGCAAAAATGGTTTTCAGCTAAATACTAGCACACACATAGTTATGCTTTATATTTTAGAAGTTACTTGCTACCAGTTTTGTCACGTTCTGCCAGTAGTTGATAGCATCAACATTAAATTCATTTGTTGTTTAATGGGAAAAGCATTACCCTCATCTACAAGATGGACTCAATGTATCAAACTGCAATTTGAGCTTGAAACAGTTTCAGTCTTGCCCTTAACCAGTCAAGGGAAATGAATCTCTGTTGGAAAGTGAAAACATTTACCACAGTTGTAAATTCTCTGTGACCAATGAAGATCGTGACCCGCATGCGGGAGTGGTGTGGTTTGGTGCAAACCATCTGGTTTCAGGATTTCATTCCTCACTGTCAGTAGCCTCCATGCATATCTCCATTGGTTTTAATAACATTACCATAGTCCAAGATGGCTATAGTAAAATGGACAGGATTTATACACCTAGTTATTTCTGTTAGTTTCCTCACTTGTACGGGAATTGTTAAGCCTGCACTGTTTTGTAGTCTCGTGAAATTCCCCAGTTAACTTTGCATCTCTGGGCAAAGGCTCAGCTGCCATCCTTTTAGGAGCAATGTCCAGTTAAATTCATTGGTTAGACAGTGGTGACTTGCTCTTGTAGTACATTTTACAATCAAAATTACAGGATAGACAGGTACTGCTGCTTTAAAAAAATAACAAACACGCATCTGTATTAGGAGGAACTCGTACTAGAGTTTGTTGTGGCTTTGTTTTTGTTTTGTTTTAAGATGAACAGGTAGCACTGAAAAAAAAAGTGAAAGAAGCTTTGGAGGAAGAAGTGGGTTATTTCTGGGCAAAACCTGGAAATGGTAAAGCCCATAAAAAGAATGTGGAAAAAGCTGACCCAGACAAGGTAAGGCTATCAATTAAACCCTAAAGAGCACAGTTTCCATAGCACTGTTCCAGAACTGTTCAAATTCTGATTCATACAAGATTTTCTTTTCTATAAGAATCTGCTTAAACCAGTCTCAGTGGTCACTTTAATTTCTTTCATGGCATGAATATCTGCAGTTCCCTCTTTCACACTTATCTGTTGCTCCAAATTGTAGCTTCACAAATTAAGATCTTTGTAGCATGAACAACCTATTCCCGTCCTTCCATGTGGATGCCTGACTAAAAGGTATGCTGTTGAGGAATAGTCTGAAATTTAAATCCTAGTTATGTCATTATTAACATTTTTTGAGCTCTAACATATTTGATTGCTTACATAAGCAGCACAGCCATTTGATTTTTACTCTAACCTGTCTTTTTAAAAGTCAGATGTCCCTCTGAAAATGCTGTGTCAAATTAATCTGTTACACTCAAATGAGACTGCTCCTCCAGTGAAACTAATTGCTGGTAGAGAGACATTAGGGTTGTATCTGCTGTCATCAGTTATTACAGCAAAAGCAAATTGCTTTTTTTGTGGCATATTCAGCATTCCTGGAAAAGTTACCACTCTGCGCCAGAAGAATTTATTTCAGTCTACATAATTAAGAAATACTAGATAGGACATGCTTAGTTACAAGCTTTGACTGAAGTTGTAACGAATAACAGCTTCTAGAAGTATGATTTAAATTTTTGTTACAAGGCTATTTACTATAAACAAACCAGGTGAGCTAAATAAACTGAGTCTTAAAAGACAGTAGTCACTTCATTTGCAGACAGCGCTTCCAACTGAATCAGTTATTACCACTGAGGAAAACTGGGTCTGTGCAAGGGCTTTAACCACAGAGCCTCAAGTTCCACTGAATGTTTCATGTGTCCCAGCTGGGCCCTCTTCTGATTTCAGTTCTTCTGACTTACCAGCTGTCAATTGCTCAGCATTTGTTTTAGGGGTAAGGCTTTAAATTGCATGCAGGTGTTGGGTTTTGGCTTTTTTTTTACTTCCTTATTGGCAACAGATGTACCTCTTCAGTAGTTCTTTTAAACCCGAAGAATTCACTAGACCTTCTGCTCTGTATAGGGAATTGTGTCAGAATTAATGTTTATCAAAATATTGATGCTTTGAAGGCTGAGCATTCTCAAAACTGATGTGAAGAACAAGTACTGGAAGTGTAAGCTGAAGTGTTATTTAGCTTTTAAGTATGCATTAAAGAACTAGAGGAGTGGAAACCTGAGGACTTTGACAAAGTATATTGATGTCAGAAGGTTTAAGATGTAGTTTTTGAGTTTTTGCTAGTAAACACTGAAGACTGGTATTGAAAGGTCTCAGTGCCACCAGAGTTTAAGTAAAACAGATATTCATTAAAAATGAAGACAGTATCTAGAATTTACTTGAGATACATTACTGCTAATTAGATCATGATGCTCAGTCTCCTTGGAACACAGACTGAGCAATGAAGCATAGGAAGAAGAAAGGGATTTTTATTTATGATACATAAAAGGGGACTTTTTGAGTGACAAAGTGATATAATACTGTTCAAAGGCTGGCTTACTCATAATTCTAACAATTGAAGCATTTGTATGGAGCAAGCAGACACTAGCTACAGTTACTAACACTCCTTTTTTGTGTGTGTATGTGTGTGTGAAGAGAGCCTGTTTAAGTCTAGCAACTGAAGCAGGTTTTTTGCCAAGTCTATTATGTGGCTAAAATTTTTTGTACAAGGAAGAGTCTAGCACCTTATTTTAGCAAGCTGTGCTACAGGAACAACCTTTCAGTGCTTTGAAACCTGAGCAACAGAAGAGGCTTAAAGGGCTGGACAAACAGAAGAAAGAAGCTAAGCAACAAAAAAAATAAGAAAAACTTAAAGGAGAGGAGAAAAGAGGGAAAGTTATAGAACGACGTAGTCAACTTCAGTGTATCACAGTGGTGGTGAACTTCTGCTTCTAGGAATATGAATTTCATATACATACACACTTGGAAAACACTTTCAAACACTTCTGCTCCAAGCAGTATTGAAGAAAATAGTGTTACCTTTTTATCCATTGTGTTTTCCAGGCTGTTCAATGTAGGTCTTATGCTGGATCTAGAAGGAAAGCATAGCTAGTGTAATTGCTTTACAGGTGAAATACCTGAAGAGACTTTTAATGCTGTCACTATTGGCCAATTTAGTCAATATATCTTTTAGCCCTGGAGATTCTTCATATAGAAGTTGGCTCCTTTCCTTTACATGCTACTACTACTAGCTTTAAGGTCAGTGAGATTCTTACACAGGCCAATACTGAGACTCTCTTCCAAAGGCTCCTTGTCTTTTGTAGTTAAAAAACCACATAGCAAGATGGTGCTATTGGTAGAATCCAGATTTCCAAATTACTGTACACAGCTTTAACCCCAAGATCACGTCCCTCACTGTGCATGGGATGTATTGGCAGCATTAGATGTTCAGTACTGCCAGTAAATAAGAATCTTGGTTAAAACTTCGACGACAGGAACATTCATAGGCTTCAGGATTAAAAAGCTAGTTTTTACTCCCAGCACAAGCACTGACAGCAACTGCACACAGAAATTCTTCATTTTAATTCTAGAGCTTGTAATGCTAGAAGAGCTTTCTTAAACACACACCCCTCCTCCAAAAACACACCTTGTTACCAAAGTTAGTTACATACCTACACACAACACAAGGCTCCACTTCCTGGGATGTTGCAGGGATCAGATTTCTTCTGTAAACTGAGCTTTGTAACTGTGAAGAGAACACAGATGTGAAAGGTTACTTCATTAGCTACCTTGGTATTTAATTTGATAGCTGTGCTGTGGAAAGGTGGTTGTTAGCAGTGAGTAATGCAATAGTAATCTCACAGACTTTTTCAAAGGAAGCTAATGTGCACTTAGTTTTGTTTTCTTCAACATCTTTTCGGGTTTTATGTCATACTCTCAACCTTTCTGTATATTGTAGCATAGACTTGCATAAGAATACAAATGAGTTTCCAACTACAACCACTTCTGCATCATAGAGTATTCCAAGGGAACAAAACTTAGGGAACCAGGAGAAGAATAATTTGGAGTCTCATTAACTGGACTACGATTTTTCTTGCTTCTTAAAAAACAGCTGTGGAACTTTTCTGGTAGAAGGGAATTTTTGTTTAGTGATAAGTCTCCCAAAAAGCTGATCAGACCTTTAGCTTTTTTCCCCTGCAGAATGCAAGTTTTGAGGCACTTCCTCCTTCCAGAGAAACAGTTCTTTTAGTCAGAAGAGAAAGACTTCTCAGTACCTACAACAAAAAAACAAATGCCCTTTGGATCAGAATCTTCTATTAGTGATACATTGGAATATCTCAACTGCCAACACTGAGCCAGAAGTATAAGCCTGGTTAATACAGAAAAGACTTAAACCCAGTATATTACCTCTACAGAAGTTTTAGGTACTTTGCTATGATAGCGTGGGTGGATGTTGTGGGTGGAAGAGATTTTGAAAGAAGGCTTATTTTCTAAAGGGTTGGTCTAGCTGAAAATAGGAAGTTAGATAGTTATATCTCTGCCCAAATTTAATTCTGCTTCCATCCAGAATTAAAATGCACAGGATAAATGTAGGACAGTGTAAAAAAAACACCACTTGTTCGTATTACTAGAGACACAATATGTACACAACAGGAGGAGAGTGAGAGTATGGCAGAGTGGACAGGACTCTGACCTCTCAGTCAAGCAGTTCCCACTGTTATTAGAAAAAAATATGAATAGTAACATAACTTGAAAAAGCAGTACTATAATGCTTTTTAATTTTTCCATTGTCTTTACAGTTTCAAGTTGTTGGGTTTGTGGTTGTTTGTTTCATGTTTCTTTTCCCCTTAAATATAGTAGAAATGTGTTTTTGCTGACCAAGTATGTGATCTGATTTGCATTTTAACAACAGAGAGACTTCACTTTTCTCATTTAGGGCATTAATTGCTGTCTGTATTGTAGCCCCATACAAAGCTTTTTAGATATTGTTATTTTATAAAACGTGTACTGTCAGTTGTGTTTACCATGCTTTATAGATAATTGAGTCTGTTTCCTTTTTGTTGTTGCTCCATATTTATTTAGGCTGAAGAGCATGACAGATGGACAATGCATTTTGATTCTTTAAAGAACCACCTTAATGCTCATGTACAGCACCCCTTAAATGGAATGTACAAAAAGCAGCCTGAAAGTCTGTGCCTGTCACCAGACCCTAAGGAACCGACAGCTTTTATTCACCCTTTTTCACCTGCAGGTTTAGGCAACCTCTTGCCCTCAAAGGTGGGAAATGCAGAAAAAGCTGCTAAAAACAATGCTTTGGAACAGAGTCAGAGAGTCAGGTGAGTGAGTTTTCTTAAACTAACCATCTTCCCAGCAGTACATTTCTCATACTTACCCAGAAATTGGAAAAAAAAACACAACAACAACAAACAAAAAACCCAAACAAAAAAACCCCACACCTTGAATAGGATTCTTTAAATCTCATCTTTGGATCACTCATTTGGCTTTTGCTTTTTACATAAATACCTGCTGTTGCACTTTTGAAAGAAACAAGTGCTTCATTTGTTCATTACTAAAATTTACTGCAAATAACTTTATTTTGTTGCTTAATAAAATTAATTTCATAATTATAAATTAATACAATGGGATAACCACAATATGAAAATATTACTTAGAATTATAGAATAGTTCAGGTTGGAAGGGAGCTTAAACATCACCTCTTTCTATCTACACTGCTGTGGGTGGGGACACCCTCTACTAGATCCTAATTAAGAAAGACTTTAGGATTATTTCCTTATGATTAAGAACACTTACATGTTTCTTTGTTCATAGTTTCCTCCGTTCAATGACAGCTCTCCTGGACCCTGCACAGATTGAAGAGAGACACAGACGGCGGCAGAAACAGTTAGAACATCAGGTAGGCTTCAGTTTTACTTCTGTTGTCTTATTTTAATGTGAAGAAGGGCTGAGCATGAGATTTAGTACCAGAATCCTGTGAGGTATTTGACTTTTATGCTTCAAATTACACATGTACAGTTGCTTAACAGTATTTCATACCATTAGGGTCTACTGGTTTCCTGTAATATTTGTGCAGAGGTGATTGCATTTCTGTAACTGAATTCTTGCCTCAAAAAACCACGGTGTAGTCTTTAGTGCTCTAGTATCTAGTAGGTTTGTGTGTGTTTTCTTCAGTCTCTGCTGTCATCACTTAGAGGTGCCCACTCCATGAGTCTTTACAGTCTTATGTACTTTACTGTTCTTTACATTACTTCTGTGGCATATGAACTAGGTGTATCTGTACCATGATATTTCTGGCACAGCGTAAAGTCTTAGTATATAAATGTAATGAGCCTGTTCTGGTCAAACTGTTACTCTTCCAGACTTAAATACTAGTTTTTAAAGTACACAAGGTAAAAATCAGACCACCACTGTTTATAAGAAGTATTTCTGAAAACATGAAGAAGCTATTTCTGTTTGTCTCTGATAAACTGCTTTATTGGGCTAGTGGCTCTCCCCCCGCCCCAAACCAATTCCAAATCCAATTATTATACATTTATATGGAAGTATATGAACAAATAGCTTATAATAGCTTTAATTTTATGTCTTTTAATTTTCCTTTTTTACCTGATATTTCTAGAAAGCAATGCTGGCTCAGATAGAAGAGAAACGAAAGAAGAAACAACTGGAGGAAGAGCAGAGGAAATGGAAAGAACAAGAGGAAGAACAGCGCCTAACACGGGAAAAAGAGCAAATGCAGAAACAGTTTGAAGAAGCTATGCTGAAACAAAAACAAAAGGAGGTGGGAGTTTGCATTTTCCTTACTGCAAATACTATAAAAACTTACTGCAATTACTATAAAAATAGTGTGTTTGAGGAAAATGGCTTTTGTTCTCCACCTTCCAAATGGTGTCGCCCCATCGGTTTGAACATGAAAACTGTCTGAAATTCAGATATTTGAAACCAAAATCTGGTTCTGCCATTAATAAACTCAGAACACCATGCAAGTTTAAGGCAGGTTTCTTTTTTTTAAGACAGGGGCCTTTTCAGGAACATAAATGAATAAGAATTGGCAAAAACCAAGCTGCAGTTTTAAGTCATACAGAAACATGCATTTTAAAATGCAAGTTTTAAATAAATGAATAGATCAAAGTAGGAGAGTCAGTTACTGTTGTTGGTAACTTGATGTTGGATCATTCTGAATTAAAGGCTCTTCAGAATACATTCTGGAAAAGTAATTTGAAGTAATTCATGTTCTCTGTAATCACTGCTGAACTTTACACTCTCCTTTCATATTAAACTGAAAGTAACATTTTGACCTTTAGTAAGTACAAATTTTCCATTTTGTATATTATTACCTGTTAGAAAGGTGTCTGTGGAAGGTCAAAAGCTTTGATGTTCTTCTTCCTTTTGGCACAGTAGCAGCTGTTACTGTTTGCTTCTTACCTGCAACAGTAGCAAGAATTCTGTGATGCCATAAGACAGGGGATTCCAGAAACCCTCCTCTAAACCTGCAGAAATATGGATCCTTGATCTCTCTGCATTTTCTGGACAGAAATATACAGCCTCAGCCTGTAGGTGCGGGAACAAACTGGTTAAAAAGCAAACTTCCTGTGTAAATAGTTCAGCTCCTTCAAAACTTGTCATGCCACCAGTTGTCCCCTACTCCACCTGCCACTGCAGTGCGACGTGGGCACCTCTGAAAGGAGAGTTTCCTAGACCCAGTCTCCTACACCTTCAACCTGCTGGGTTTGGAAACTGTAACCCTCCTGTTTAGGGATGTTCTGCCTTTGTTAGGGAGGCTTCTGCCATCTCCTTTCTGTGGAAGCAGGAGGTAGGTGAGTTTTGAAAGTATTTTCATTTAGGCTTCTTTTATTTCATTAAACCATATGAGATAGGAAGGCATAGTTGACTGAAATCAGATGGCATTTAGGAGAATGAAGTTATTAGAAACATAAATATCCAAGTAGTTTTGAGGCTATAGATGCTCATTTTTTAACACTAAGATTGAACATCTTTCATTAGCACAGCAGATGTTGTGAATGTATAATCATAAAAGTCATAGCTTACATATTGCATCTACTCAACTAGTTTTGTTTTTATTTAAAAAAAAAAAGCTTTATCCCAAATAAGAATGTATGTAAACCTTGGGGATTATATGGAGATTAAATAATCCTATTAATTTTATTCTCATCATAAATGATCACTTCCATTTACTTTTTTCTTTTTTAAGGAATTCATGACTCTTAAAACAAATGAGCTTGATCAGACAATGCAGAAATCTCAAGAACTAGCGATGAGATTAAAACATGAACAGCTCGTGCAAGACTTGGCTCGGAAGGGACGTGACATTTCAAAGCTTCAGAAGAATCTTGGTGGTGGCAAGTACAAGTCTTTTCATACTCACTTGGCCTAATTCTTTGGTATTTGCATGCAAGTTGGTAGTTTGGTTTGAGTTTTTTCCCCTTCTACATGTGGGTCTGAAATTGCTTCTTTGATCACAAAACATATTTTACTTCAGCCTATTTAAAGAGCCATCCAAACAAATATCAGCATTAACTGATAGGGAGAATATTGTATTTTAATAAGCTTAATTACTAACATGGTTTAAATGGAACATATGCTACTAAATTGAACAATTTTACTTATTTCTTTCTGGGTGGTACAGAATTTGAAAATTGTAATACTGACATTTCACATCAAAGTCATAATTTTTCTGATGCCATAAAGAGCCACATTGATCAGCAGACTTCTCCTCGGAAAGACACTGCTGTACAGACAGGTATGCAGCCCTTAAATTTAATTATTCTAAAGTACCTTTATATAAGATAGATGGTAAAACACTGTATTTGTGGAAGAGCTATAGGGCCAAACCACTGTCATTCAGAATGGAATAAAACTCGAAATAAACACTTGGACAGACACAGGCATGTTGCAGTATCACAATATGTCACTCTCTTCTTCTGAATAAATATCTATATAACTGTTACTTACCAGTTACAGATTAAATCACCCAGTCTGAAATGCAATGATGACTCAGAATCATGGTCACAAGCCATGTAGGACTAAATTTATTAAGATTTAAAAATGTAATTGTAAGAGACACTAGTATGAATGTTCACAGGCTTACCTAACATGGTTTGGCATCAAGTAGGGCTGGGAATCCTTGAAACTATTTCTGCCAATAGTATGTCAGTAATTCTGGAATTGGAAAACCAGACTCATTAGAAAATTAGAGCTTACATCCAGATTTTAGAAAAGCTTTCTACAACTCTTACTAAATACTTGACAGAATTCCAGGGGCCATGTAGATAGAATACTTTGCAGTCATTTCCTTGATTTTTTTTATCACACCATTAAAAAACCCATCTCAAACTTAGTCTTTAGTCACTAATGTTGTAGATGAGGGGTGAATAAGCAGATTGTGGAAACTTAGAGTCACTTTATGCCTTGTAGTTTGGAATTTACTAGCTTATCACTTGTGGAGTAGAAGCTTTTTCTGTTTGCTTGAGCAGTAGTGGTTTTTATTTTGACAGTGCTGATAGAAATTTTGTTGTGAATTTGAAGAGTTCAGAAATCAAATAATGCTTTTGTATATGGCCCATAGTAATTTTAATATTGAACAAAATATTTCCACTGGAAGTCAAAGATTAGGAAAATAAGTTATTCCTGGTAGCACTGAGGATATGACCAAAACATCAGCATGTGGAAAAACTAAACAAAAGCTGTATTTTGTTCTTTACCTTTGGGTACCATGACAGAAACAGAATTCTACCTTTTAAAATCATGTAGCTTCATTTTACATACATTTTCCTTTACAGTGACTTGATTTTTTTCTCCAGTATTTTTTTTTCCCTTTTCTAATTGAGTTTCCTTACACTGGTCCTATGTATCTTCCACCTCAAAAAGAATAAGAAAAAATGTAAGATGATAACCGATTTTTTAATCTGTCGTGGTAGACTGATTACATGTACAGAAGTCAAACAACTAATTTGAACAGCTTAGACTTGGAGTTAAAATATAATTTATAATTATTTTTAGATTACTTTAATCCTTCAGCATATATGGAGTCACCTGAGGAAAGAACTGTGTGTTGTGGATCACCTGATATTTCCACAGAATATAAAGAAACTTCTGACAGAAAAAAAGACCAGAAGGAAATGCAATATATAGATAAAAATAAAATTTCAGGAAAAGAAACTCTTGGCATTTACAATGATCTATATGAACAGTATGCAAGAAAAGAAAGGCAAAGTAAACCTTCAGAAAAATACAGCAAAAGACCTGACTGGAACATAAACAAACCTGGGAAAAGATATGTTCCAGCATCAGAAAGATACCCTAAAAATCTACAAAAACAAAGGGAAGAAAACAAAGTCAGACGACAAATAGAGCTGCTTCAGTTGGTAGAAAGAAATAGCCCAGGAAATCTCTGCTCAAAGAAGGGTGGTTACTCAGCCTGGTCTCCTTCGCCTCAGGAAGACACAAGTGTGAAGAGCAAGGGACAGAGAGTCAGAAAGGTAACTGCTTGGTCCCTAACAGCAGTGATCTGTACTTCTAAGACACTTACTCCTCATGCTTTTGCCTGGGTGGGAATTCTGTTCTGTAGCCCAAGCACTGGGAATTTTCCTCTTGCCACCCTTTGTGCAAAGAGTGATGTCACATCATCGTGTTCATCACCAGATGACATTCAGACTTTGTCAATTAGCATCTACTGTTAGTCTCCCAGAGTATTTATTCTCTTTCATTTATCCCTTCATTGTGTAAACAGGGAACCTGATTGGAAGCAGCATGCTGGGTAGAATGACAGTGTTAACTTGCTCTTTTTTTTTTTTTTTTTCAAAATTGGAGCCAATCCCTCTGTAAGTTAATTTAGTGCATAGACACCCCAAGACTAATGCAAGTCTTTGATAAACATCTTTCTCCTTAAGTTAGGTCAAAAATCTTTTTGGAATTTCAGAGTATCTTGAAAAATGAAAGCTTTTAATACAAAAGTAAAGTTTTTACTTGGTTCTCTCCTAGGAAGAACACTTACTCAAGAATCACTTGAATGAAGAAAGGTATGTTAAAACTCTGCATTAATGAAGTATATAACTAATAGTGAAAGACACACTTTTCTTTCCTGATCTTTTTTTAAAGAATATAGATGCATATAATTATCTCCTATTAGAAATACACAAGACCAGGCAAACTGCAGGTATAAAACCAGAGTAAATGAGCAAAAGTCCAGTCCTCTGAGGACTCTTTGTCTCTATGTTTGAGAAAATTAATCACATTACTTAGTATTGTTTGAGTTGTGTTTTTCTAACTGAAATTGTTTCCTACAGATTTGACTCACCACCTGTCAGAGCAGTTAAGAACAGATTACAGAACCCACAACAAAAACAGATACATGTTTCAAATTTCCTGGTGAATAACAGCAATAGTAGAAGAGAGAAATACATCAAGACAGATACACAGCAGAGGAGCTCCCCTCCTCTCATTGCAGAAGCTGGAAGACCCCCCTCTTCACAGTTCATTCCGTATGTCCGAACAGATGAAGTCTATTGTCTCGATCCAGAGGCACCGGTGACCAGACCTTCAACACATGACCCACAGTATCGGCAGCTTAACGGTACTGAAATGTGTTGTGAGCTGAAGAGGTGTCATAGTGACATAGTCTGAAGGGCTACAATTTACTCTGTCTGATACCTATGGTACTGAGTTCTGCAGTGACCCATGGGTGTGGCAGCACGGTGCAGAATTGTGATGTGATCAAATGTGATCAAAAAGTCTCTGTTTAAAAAAAAAAAATCGTGGAAAGTTTTTGGGAAAAAAACCAAGCAACAATATTTCTTAGTCTTTTATCTGTTTTGGGGTTTTTTTTTCTTCTGTTTGTTTACCTTCTGTGAAATAAGATTGCACTTCTCTGGCTTTATTGTATAGAGATGGGGAATCTAAGTGTTTGACTTACCTGATTGGAACCAAAACCTGAGTTTCACAAGCTCTGAAAATCTGCTGCTTCAAAATTAAAACAAAATTGCTAAAGAGTATTAACTGATATAATACACATTTACCCCTAGATTCTTACCCAACGCCACAACGGATTATTAGCTCTGATCACGTTAGAGATCCTCTTCTAAATCCTGATGTAGTCAGAGAGAGACAACAGGCCATTCTCAAGGCACTGTCAGAATTACGCCAGGTAAGCAAAAGGTTATGCATAAGCATGTATATATATATGTGTGTGTGTATATATATACACACACTGAGGCCAAAACAAACATTGGAAACTTACATAGTCATAAGCATTAGTCTTTAATTAATGTTTTTTTCATATATGATAAGTTTTGGGCTCCTTCTTCCTTCTTACTAATTTTGCTTTTCATGCACTACTTCCACCTTTGGACTGTCCTCGGAGACTGTGCACTCTGTGGTCCTTCCATTAGCTATGAAACAGGGCAGTACCTGAGAAAACGTGTAGCCAAGAGGAATGGCTTGATTTAGTTGTCAGATTTTGATAGTCTGGGCTGCTTGTGGTTTCAAATGAATGTTTCATTTTCAAGGGGGTAAAAGTATTTTAACAAAATGCTAGAACCCACATTAATGGACTTTCACTCCTGCATTTCATGGGTCAGCCAGTCATGACACAGCAGTGTGGTTGGTACAGACGAGTTAGTGCCGTGGCAGTCAGGTATCAGTCGTGGGAAAATACTCTAATTAGTGAATTGGAGGTTTGAAATCCTTCCAACATAGCTATTCCTTTGTTAACATGTAAAATTCAGGATTGGTCAGTCATTTGGAGTGAATATAAAATGAAATTCCGCTTAATACTTCACACACAATTGCTCCTGAGACAGAAGCCTACATATGTTCATCTACACAATTCTCTTTGTAGTAAGGCACTGGTAATTTTCAGATCTAAAGGATTGCCAGCGTGACTTTGAGTCTGGTGAGACTCTCTTTGAGGATCACACACCACAAATTAAAGTGGCACAAAAAAAATGTAGCTGGTAACCATGAAGTTACATATTCTCCTGATTGGAGTCAGAATACCAGGAAAAATACTGTGAGGCATTTAGTTATTAAAACATGAGTGAATTTGATACTTATCCTGCTGGCAACAAGGTGTGGCCCATTCCAGATTCAAACAGTTCTGGACAGTCACACTGGTTTCCCTTTATGCTTCTAAATGGCCTAACTGGACTGCAAGAGAGAAAAAAACACAATTACTTTTAGGTTTGCATTTCGTTCTTGGAAAGGACTAAAGGTAAATGTGTGTCACTGCCTTCCCTTGGTTTTGAAGGGCTCTGAAGTGACAGTGTTCTTGCTAGCAGCACTATGTATTTTTCTTTGCCTTAAGGGAGAATAAAAATTCACAAATGATCAAAATATAGGGAAGAAAATCTGACAGTGTTAAATACAACAAAACTTCTAGTTAATGCTATTAATTACCTGCTCTGCTTTAGAGAGAAATGTTACGCTGTGCACACATTGTGCTTCAGTAACGCTTCAGTAACATGTAAAGTCCTTGTGCCTCTCCACAGGTTATCATTAAAAGTTGTGACCCAAGAACACTGAAAGGGTGCCAGTTCCTAATGGTTTGCCAATAGATTCACCTGGATATGGGCATCCACAGTGCTCACTAATGTTTTTGTTAGCGGTACTTAATGGTTGTAGGTATTTTTATTCAGTCTTTTTTTGCCAGTGGTATTTTGGTTAAGAGTGAAGCCCTTGTAAAAACAGTTTGGCCCTTGTGCTCTTTGTCATTTACATTAAGACTAAAAGCTGGTACCCACCAAGGTTTTGGGTTCAGCCTCAGGCACTGGAACACCTCAGCTGTAGTGACAGTGCACCGAGTGAGCAAGGTAAAGGTAATACAGTGGAAAAGTCCCTTTTCTCTGCACAGGAGTCCCTGGAGACTGGCTGCTGCTTCAGGCACGTTTGAATGAAGCCTTTTGCTTCTTAAGACGGGAAATGTCGAGTTCCCTCTCTGCTGTGTTATGCCATAAAAGTTGTATGTTTTAAAAGCATTGAGCCTTAGCAAGTGACTTGTTTTAAAACAGAACAGTGACAGGCTGCATGACACGGGCAGAACGCTCACATCTGTACTCTCCTTTACTTCAGGGCCTCCTGCAGAAGCAAAAGGAGTTGGAGACTGCTCTGATTCCTGCTATAGCTCAAGAAGAGAACTTCATCCCACCGTTTTGAGAGGTACAGACAAATGTTCTGAATTCTTCAAACAATCAACCCTTTATGCTTCTTGTCTAAAATCACAAAGTTTTAGTGCACTTATTCCCAATTCACTTACTGAGGATCTGCTGGGGCAAGGATTCTCTTAACCTCGAGGAGTAACCTTGAAAGGCAGCTCTTTCGAGGGGAGATCCTGATGTGCAGCCTGCTGAGAGCCCAAAGGGCTCTTGGGTTTCTCACTGTGGAGGAAGAGGATTGACCCGCAGGTGCCAGGGGATGCACAGGTGGGCACATTAACACAGCCCTTGGCTATTGTGTCATTATCTGTCTTCCTGACATAAGGAAGACGCATGCAGATGATGATGCAACATCACCAGTGGTTATCACTTAATCCAG
This sequence comes from Heliornis fulica, assembly GCA_013399135.1. Taxonomy (NCBI): domain Eukaryota; kingdom Metazoa; phylum Chordata; class Aves; order Gruiformes; family Heliornithidae; genus Heliornis; species Heliornis fulica. Next base: position 1,550,335 of record VXBZ01002761.1, read on the forward strand.
GGAAAAGGCTGGGCAAGGGTGGGGGCACAGGGGAAGCACATTACACAGCAATCAAAAGGCTGGGCAAGGGTGGGGGCACAGGGGAAGCACATTACACAGCAGCTTTTAGCACTTCTGTGCACTTGGTTTATCTCCTCTCGATTAAAGCAGGATGGCAGCACTTAACATGATGGGGCCTAAGGCCATAGAACTCAGTTTAACACAGGTCAGTGTTCAGTGCAGCTGGTCAGACTTACATCTTTAGTTAACTTGCTTTTAGGCTTTAAAAGCGGCCATAATCTGGTGTAAAACTGTTTCTCTTCTAGATCCCTGCAGAAGATACAGAGCCTGCATTGACAGGAGCTGGTCGGTGGTACCACAGGATAAGCAGCACAGACCCTCCCAGCAGGGACTGGGAGTAGGCCAGGAGTGCTGGGGGTTGGAACCTGCACTCGGCACAAAACCCAGTCGGGTTTGCTGGTACAAGGGCGTTTTAAAAGGATTTGCCACGTTTTAGGGGGAGGGTAACAGCTGCTGCAACTAGCCTCCTACTGGTTTGTTCCCAGTTTAAACAAATCAGCTGTTACTAGAAGGAAAAAACCCATTAAACTTTGGTGGATAAACTGTGGATTTTGTTCAGCTTTTTTTACGCTAACATTTTTTAACCCATTTTTTGTGAGTTGGAGATGACATGACTCAGATGATGCTGTTAACTGCCCACCCTCCATAGAAATGCCAAAAGCAAAATACAGCCAGGAAGGAGAAAGACCCCACAACATCGTGACTTGGCAGAAAAAGCAGTAGCGGTGCCCAGAGTACGGCCATGGGTGCTGGTCAGCCCCACCAGCTGTTCACCTTCAGCAGCTGGTTCCCAGGAGCCAGAAGATGCTGTACAATGCAAACCAGCTAGGAATCCTGAGTAAACTTGTAATGCAGCAGCTGTGATAATCGAGGCTGGACATGACACCGGGCGCGTTTCTCACCTTCGAAAACGATATAAAAAACCACAGACAGTGCAAGGTGTTAGTAAACCCCTTGTGCATTTAGAGTTTATTTGACTTTTGTAATAGAACTGCACCATTGGTTACTCTGAGGTATTTAGCCAAAATCCAGTATATAGTCATTAAAATAACTACACTGCCTTTGAGCCATGTAAAAACAATTGTACAAAACTTTTCAGATGTCAGATAAATACTTCTGATATTTACGTAAAGAAAAGTGACCAGGATACTCTTTTAACAGTTTAAACAAAAACCTCACCGTTTCACATATTTTAGGCAAACATTCAGTTTTACATTAAAACAGACCTCAGACTGAAGCCCAGGTACAAGTCAAATACAAATGCAGAAACTTAAAAGTGCCAACAAACAAGATAATTCAAGTACAGTAAACGTTAAAAAATATATTTATTTGAATTTTCAGATGCTTCCAACAGGTACAGGTCATCAGAATTTAAATAAGACAAGAAAACATTTGAGATAAAGAACAAGAAACATTTTGTTCCAGAATAAAATAGAAAATGTTAATCCAACATTTTAGAAACAGAAAAGTCCACAGCAACTTATAAAAAGAGACTTAAAAGTTTATTTCTGGTTGGAATATGGCCTGGAGGAATCGCAATTCACATCCCAACCACCAGGCGACGCTGCCTTCTGAGTATCGGCGCTCTGACTGTAAGCCGATACGAAATAATTGCCCCCTTCCTGGTTTTGGGTGGCAGAAGAAATGGGATATGTTGTTCCCAGGAAAGTCTGGTGCGTGAGCACGCTGAAGTGGCTGAACTGGTGGGACACGTTCAATTGTCTGCTATAGACTTGGAAGTCACTGAAAGGAGCTTGTTCAACTGAACCGTGTTTTTCCCCTTCAGCAGGGCATGTTGTGGAAACTGCAATGGGTTGTGCCTCCTCAGAGTCAGTTTTAAAAGCTTTTTCCAAGGTGCCAATTTGTGCTTCAGGAGATAACTGTGTAACTGATAAGCAGCTTTCTTTTGCATCTGCTCCATGGGAGCCCTTGGCCTCTGTCTGCAAAGCTTCCAAATGAGTATCATACTTGGAGGCATCACTGCAGACTTCTATTTGTGTTGTTTCGTCTCCTGAATCCAGAGACATGTCCTCCTCATCCTTTTCATCACTTTCTACAAGAACTACATCAGAAGAAAAAAAAAAAAAAAAGAGAAAATCCTATTCTATTGAAATACAAACTTTTGTTAGAAAAGCTATGCGCTACTCACGCTTTGGGGCTGTAAGTCCAATATCACTTAAGTCTTGGTCTTCTGCCACTCTTGTTCACTTACTCAACATACACACTTAACCCTCTGTGAGTGTCCAGTTACTCCGATTGTAAAAGCTTCTGCGCATTGTGCTCATGTTTAGTGTTGGGAAATCCCAACTCCCAGCTCCAAAGGGGTTAATGTCAAAACAGCATCTAAAGTTACACAGCAGGTGAGTATTTGATCAGACAATTAAAGGAATACAATTACTGACATCTCTGACCTTCTGTTATGCTCTCTAGAAGCTATCATTAAGTTTATCCTTCTAAAACCAGATGGTTACACCACTCTGGTGTACCCCTTTCTCAAGAACAGTGTTAGGCTCTAATTCTGCATTTAAGATCTCTGGTGCTCCATCCCAGCTGCTTTTCCCCCATGATTTAAAGAAGAAAAAGAGTAGCTTGAGAGTTGGGTTTTCCTCGCCAGCTGTAGTGTTCATTTACACGAGTTAAGGCACACTAGCCCGAGGTCCTCCACCCCACAGATCTCATTAGCTAAGGACACTGTAAGTGTGTTTACTATTACCTGATTGTCCTTTGGGGGAACTGGCAGGAGGAAGGCTGTTTTCTTCAGTGACCGAGTGGTGATACCCAACGAGACTTTTAAAGTTGTGCATAAAGTCATCAACTGTGGCAACCACTATTCCGTTGTCGATGTAATCTGAAAGTGTTTTCAGATTCTTCTCTAAACACAGAAAGGAGAGTTTGTGTTAACGCTCAGCCACCGTTTCCCGGGGAAGAGACGCCCTCAGCACCCAAGAGAGGGTTCCTAAACGGCGGTTTACCCGTTAAGAAGACGACGTGTCTCTGCTGGATGTTCTGGGCCTGCAGCCTGACCAGACAGTCTAATTCCGGAGCATTTCGAGTCTGAGAATCGCAGTTATGGTAGGACAGAATCTCAACCAAGTGCTGCTTTTGATAGGTATTCAGAAGGCTCAGCAGACTCAGGGCATTGGTGTTCATTCTGCAGCGGGGGAAAAGAGAAACACCGTGGAAACAGGAAATACCAGCCAGCTCGAAGACGGGCTCGCTGCTGGCCAAGGCCGAGCCAGTCAGCGAAGGTGACAGTGGCTCTATGGTAACATACTTAATAAGGGACAAAACCCACGAGCAGCTTCTTGCCACCAGGGAAGGGAGTGAGATGCAGACAGCAGGTCAGTGAAGGACAGGGGAGAGGAGACGCTCCAGGCACTGGAGAGAAAGATTCCCATTAAACCCTTGGAAAAGACCATGGTGGAGCAGGTTTCCCCCCTGCAACCCATGGAAGACGAGGGGGGACAGAGATCCCACCTGCAGCCTGTGGAGAGGCCCCACACTAAAGCAGGTGGAGACACATGGAAGACACTGAGACCCACACTGGAGCAAGTCCCTGGCAGCCCATGGAGAGAGAAGCCCACACTGGAGCAGGTTTGCTGAGGAGAACTGTGACGCTCGGGGGACCAGGCTGGAGCAGTCTGGGCATAAGACACTTGGAGACATTCTATGGTCCTGTGACTGCACCCCATAGAAGTGACCTACGCTGACGGTTGGGGAAGAGCTGAAGCCCTATAGGAAAGAACTCACATTGGAGAAATCTGTGGAGGACTCTTTCCCACATTTGGGACCCAACAGTAGGGAAAGAGTGAGAGGAATGACCCCCTCCCCACCCCCCTCTAAGAAGGAAAACAACTCATGAAGGCACTGATCACAACCCCCATCCCCATCTCCCGGAGAGAGTGAGTCTCTGTGATAAATTACATGGGGGTTTTATCCCATGTGGAGTCTGTTTTGCCCGTGATGCTGATCACAGAATGATCTCTCCCTGTCCTTATCTCGACTCCAAAGCCTCTCTATAGATATTTTCTCCCCTGCCCAGCTCAGAGGGGAGTGATAGAGCAGCTGTGATGGGAGTCTGGCCTCCAGCTAGAGTCAAACCACCACAAATATTTAGACTGGCCTGAAGTCAAGACAGTCAAAAGACACGTAAGTTCTCCTTCACTAGGATTTGGAGAACACAACTAAAGCTGAAGCATTTTAACAAGTATTTGGAGAACACAACTTACCTCCCCAGCTCCTTAAGTTTCTTCTGTATTTTGCAGTGGACTTTCCACTGCCATTTCCCATCTGGAGTATTCAGATCCTCCAGAAACTTCAAGAACTGTTTGAGTTTATCTGTTATGAGATAGTGAATGCAAGTTACACTCTGTGGCACACAAACTGAAGACACTGCTTTAGTGTATTTTAACCTTCTTCCAGTTTTCATCAAAGTAGCAACACAATGATGAACATTAGCCTAGTACTCTGAGACTTACTCCTTGCAGATTAGTCCCAACAACATTCCAATCCGAGCCTTTTGTAGGTCAGATGCCCAACAGTGGTATCTGCTTACACAGAAGCGGAACTCAGTCATATGGGATCTGCCTTGCTAAAATTCCCACTTAAAAACTGGCAACTTCAGTAGCTATTCCAATGAAAAGTGAAAGAATGTACTTTTTCAGTATTTCTTTTCTAGCATATCTGTGGATTGAGTGGTAAGGAATAAAAGGTTCCACAGACATTACACAATCTTCACACAAACTTATCTCCACGTTCACACAGTCCCTCCCCAAAAGGCCTCTGAGGTAACAGAGAGACAGCCTTAGCTGAAGTTCTCAAAAAACCCTCACAAAAGAGGAGACTTACTCTTCACTGGGATGAGTTCAGCACCTGGCTCGTGCACACTGAAGCCTCAGGCTTTTATTGTTTGTGTTGTAAAGCTTCAGAAGACATCAACCACACTTACCTGTAGTGATAGCCTCTGGGTTAAGGACAGATTCATCTGACACCACAAAGCCACCAGACAGAAACAATTCATTGTAAGTGTGATTTTTCACGTCATCCAGGCTATCGACACCCGCAAAGCTGACACAGGAAAGCCTCTTCAAGGTTACCAAGCCAGGTATCTGTTTAAAAACATTACACATCAGCGGTACACAAAGCATACAGCACAATCTTCCCAGTTATAAACACCCAGTGCCACACTTCACAACATGCTTTCAAGGAGTGACTTCTTTTTGCTTGTGCCCAGGGAGGGGCTTTCCCAGTAACACAGCAGGAATGATGCCCTGGAAGCTGGGCATGTGGAATAGTGTTACACTGTCCAGCACAGGTTCACAAACCACAGCTGTAAGTGATACTTAAGGGAGCTGGCAGCATCACAAAAACAGAAGCAGAACCACTCAGGCCTCTGTACAACTTGAGAACTACTGAAAACAGCTATACATTAGCATGTATTGAGGTGGAAGAAGCTACAGGTACACAGTGTGCCAGGACTAGATATTTACCACAACCATTTTTGTTTCTTCAAACAGCAAGTGAATATGGGACCTCATTAAATGCAGTGGTGTTACAAGAAAGTAGCTCTGCTCAGAGTGAGCTCATCCTGCCATGCTTCAAGTCACTTTGCATAGTACACATTTCCTGTGTGCAATACCTTGTGGATGAGGCTGGCGATGTCTTCGTTCTGGATAATTATCAACAGCTTATCTGAAGCCACTCTTCTTTTAAGGAACTGTTCTGGGTGACACTCCGTATTACCTAATTTTGTAAGATACTCCTGACACCACAGGAGGAGAAGATGATGAATACACAGGTCAGCAAAAACAGCCTCCACAACAAAACTGCGTTCAGTTTTCCACCCCAAGGAACCTCAGAGGCTGCTCAGCAGGTCAGCCAGTCTTACACAACCGCGTGTAAGTGGCCAACCGACAGGCGACCACAGCAGCATGAGTTTGCAAGTACAGCCAGAAACGTTCATTATTTTACTTTTAACTTTTGTCACTTGCATTCAAATACAAAGAACAGCGATCTCCAAGAGCTGCCTGTACCATTACCTGGAGGGGAAGGGAAAATAATCCCCCAAACCTCCACACATCCACTTTCCATATGTCCTTTCCCAAACGGCAAACTATTGCAGTTTTGCCCTTGTTACCTTTCTCCCTGTCAGGCTGCCCTCTCCCCCTCCCAGCACCATCTTCAGAACAAACCAAACTACATCCTGTTCTGTTTCCTGACTGTAAGAGAGACTTATGCAAAAGCTAAATATAAGCAAGGCTACCTCAGAAGCTCCAGCAAGAATTGGGACAGAACATCCTCCTTTCACAATTAGCCCTTTTCTGGAACAAGGTTCAGCCTACTTTATCTTTGCAAGTCCAGTTTTGCACATTGTGACCTGAAAGACACTGTTCTATTTTAACACCAGAGAGAGGTTGAACTAGAACCTACTTACCTTGATTTCTTTGCAGAGAATGCTTTCCTCCTCTTCATGAATATAAAATTTCACAGTGTTTTTCTGTACATCTTTAATAATTTTTACCAAACTGTTAAACACTTCAGGTTTTAACTGGCTTATAAAATCAGAAAGTGCTGGTTGGGTTGAAATGTTTACATTCTCTGGGGATTTCTGGGTCTTTTCCGGTAGCTCCCTCAGATCACCGCTGAAGGTCTGATCCAATATCATATCCTCTGGTTTTGTGTTCATGTGATCCATTTCCTCCTTCACTACAGGCAGGCTTGAGAACTGCTGTTCGTTAGAGTTCTGCTCTTCCACCATGTTGCTGCAGAACGGCTCTGGCGGCAAAGCTGCGTTGGGGTCCCCGCACACAGGTAACCCGTCAGGCGGAGGATTCGGGGCAGCATTAGCCACCGCTTCTGCCAATTCAGGACTGGAATAAATGGGTGGAGCTTGCCTAATGCATGAAGAGGACAAAAGAACACTGTTCAACTTCTCATTCAGTGTCTCCACGTACTCTTGGATGGAAATCTCCGATGCCTGTAAACATATGCACTCTGAAAGTCTCATCATCCTCTCTTGGGCAGAGCAGACCGGTGCGGCCATGCTGCTGACATAAGTGATGTTCTTCTGCTGCAAAATCTCCTGAATCTTTTTTGCAAAGCAATGATATTCTTCTAACAGCGTGGTCTCTGTTATTGCACTAATGGAATGCTTAGTTGTGAAAGGGTGATCTGCCAGCCCACACTGGTCTTCAAGTTTCTCCACTTGTCCTGTATAAAGTCCATCTTCTGCTGTCCCCTCTTGTGTGTGCAAAACATCAGAGTACGGAAACTGATAATCGGAACTTCGCTGTCTATTAATTACCCGGGGATCATTAGGAAAGGCATCCTTTGGCGGGAAATATCCCAGTGGTTCTTCTGGTGATTTCAGACCTATACAGGATAAGATCATCATCATCACCATCATTCATTTCCAAGTCATAACAAACAGACACACGTAAACACCCACAACACAGGTTTAAACCAGCACTGCTGCTGGGCCTCACCACAATGATCAACTTAAGGTCAAAGACTCAAGTGTTTGTGTCTGCTGAGTTACAGAAGCTCACAAGGTGTCAGAGAACAAAAAAGTCAGTTTGCCCAAAAAGCAGAACACAAGTAATTTTCCCAGAGATAACTTCTGATTAAGCATAACAGGAACTGACATAATTACCTCCACCCCCACCCTCAAAATCAAAGTAGAAATCAAACAGGGTGACAAATTATTCAAATATATTTGTTTGCAACTAGGTAAGCTGCACTCTAGCAATGAAATATTGTGCTGTGGCTCCCTGTCTGCACCCTCAACAGGTAAAATTTCAACTCCTAAGGTTACTGAAAAAAACATGTAATCCACTCATCATGATTTGATGCCACAAATGCAGCAGGAAAAATGCATGTGCATATATAGATATTTGTATGTATGATTAAGTACTGATTAGGTTATTCTTTAAAAGTTTTTTTCCAGAAAGAAATAAACTTTGTTTCAAAAAAAAAAAAAAACCCCAAAAGCCTGTATTTCTACTAAGAGTTTTTATTTAAAAACATTAAGTAGAACTTAAACAGAAATATCTACTGCTGAATATGAAATCCAGAGTAAATCAATAAAAATAAAAGGATTATTTAAACTCAAGTTATCTGTATTTAAACAAAACCCTCTGAAAGTGGCATCCTTCACAGATCTACACCTCTGGGCTACAAGTCTTCGTGTCTGAAACCAGAGAAAAGTCCCAAGCCACACAAGAACAGAGCTGGGATCGATTTGTTAACACACACGTGTGCCCAAGACAGCTTTCAAAACTAAGGCTGAGGTTTGCTTCCCACTGTCACAAGTCTGGATTACATACTCATGAAGAAATGGACAACACAATACAGAAAGACCTATGAACAACTGTCTCCTCCAACAGCTTCTGATGTTGCTGGGAAAGAAGCTGGGCAAGCCCCGCCCACCACCTCCCACTGCTCAAGTCACAAACTATGAAGAGTTAAGTTCTTAAAACAAGTTTAGCCAAACATGATCCCTGCATCAGAAGTAAAAGATTGTTTCCCTTTTGTTTAAAGGGAAAAGACAAAGCTTGTTATTTTGCCTTCCTGCAATTGTGTCTGGCCCTTAAAGCACAGAAAACATTATCCAGAACTACCCTGTTGTGTTTGGATCAAAGATGTACAGTTACTGTGGGGAAACCTTTTCCCCTGACCTCCTCCCTTCTCAGCCAAACAAGCAAAATAGAGCTGCTGAACTATAGGGCTGGATGGATGTCAGAAGCCTCCATAAGAGAGATTCCAGCATTAATTACAGAATGTTAGGAGTTGGAAGGGACCTCAAAACATCATCCAGTCCCACCCTCCTGGAACACAAACAGAAATGAGCATGTTTTTACTCAGACAATGCAGTGAGATCCTATATGGATTCAGTCATACGATGACCATGTTTGTAGCCTTGAGCTCTTGAGGAGTACCCCTACAGCCCAGTTTCCACATCCTTCAAACCCATGCTTGTATCTTTTTCTCAGATTTGAGAGTGCTGACTCAGCAAGAACAAACAGATTCTTCTGTGTGATTAAGCTGTAAATGCTCAGTAAAGGTCAAAGCCACTTCCAGCTGAAAAGCCTGATGCAAGGAGAAGGAGAAGCAGGCTACACCTTCACTGCTTTTCTGGACTAGCTGTCTAGAAAATTATCCACTTGTCCAGACTTGCATCAGAGCCTAGCAACTGCAAAAACGGGATTCCTAACAGTTATGTGCCTCACCAGGTAAGTACTTAAATGGTTAGATTTCTAAACAGTGTCAGTGTGTACCTAAGGCAATACTCTTCACCGGGATCTGCTTTTCATCCCACAACTTTCTGTATTAATCAAGTATCAGCAACAACTGCATAAGCTATCCACATACAGGTTTGTGTACTAACATGTGACTCAAGAATGGGTTCTGTGAAAGATACAAACCTTCAAAACATGCTTTCATTCACTCTTTGTGGTAATGTAAGAGTTAAACCGATCTTACCTGTAATTGGAATGAGTTTCCAGTGCATTCCAGCTTCTCCTGAGTTGGAATGTTGCCTGCGATAAATGTGTTCTACAGGTGTACTGGGACAGGGACTGTAGCCTTCAAAGCTACTTACACTTCCAGTGCTTGCTGCCTGAAAAACAATTCAAATTCTCAGCCAAAACCTTTTGGTTCTGGTAGCTGATAATGTCTGATAATTTCTGAGACAGATGTCTTTACTGATGGTCTATCATTAAGTAATAAGACAGTCCTGAGCACATGTGTTAGAGTACAGAAGCTGGGTGGGGCAGGGAGGAAAGGAAGAAAAGAGAAGGAAAAATAAGAATCGTCCGCTGCTCAGCTGCCATGGTCTCACGCAGCAGAGAGCTGAGCACCACACTGCCGCTCTCTCTAAGAGGGTGGGGAAGGCAGAGGAAAGAAGACAAAGAAAACCCCCAAACCTGACAGGCTGGGATAGGGATGGTTTACTAGGACAGCAGAGAGATGGAGAGAGAACAGTGATAGGATTTCATAGCGGAATCCCTGGAGCTGGTGATGCACAAGGCAGTTTCTTACCGAACCACACAATTCAGGCCGTATAGCTGGCAAAGAGACTGTCCTCCAAGCCACCCGTCCTGGAGTGTGTGCTCCTCCACCCCACCCAGCCCCCGAAGCTGAGCAGGAGGTAACTGGCACTCAATACTCTTTGGCCAGTATGGGTCACCTTGCCTGGCCTGGTCCAATCGCAGGTTCCTGGGTGCCCTAACCCCCCTCCCACCTTCTTGTGAGCAGGGCAATATGAACTGAGAGGTCCTTGACTGCTTGGCAACAACTAGAAACATCGGGGTGTTATCAGCACTGCTCTCATTCTAACTCCCAAACACGGCATTCCACGGCTGCAGGAGGGGTTAACTCTGTCCTAGCCGAAACCAGGCCATTAGCCTTTTGAGGCTGCTGTCCTGCTGGCTGACTAAAGCCTCGAGATGCTGGCACTACTGAGGAGCTACCAGCCAGGAGCATTAAGCCCTGGAACAAGCCAAGTTCCTCTCCCATTCTGCGTGGTGAGACGCCAAACAGCACCGAGGTTACAGGGGTGGCAAACGCTCTCCTGCTCCGTGACTCAAACTGGGCTTTGTGTAGAAGCAGCACTAGCTGAGGCCACAGAAGCACCACGCTGATGCGATGGAGCAGGCAGCTGGGGCACCCTGAACCCGAGCACAACAGCTTTCTTCAAAGGGAGTTTTGCCAGTTATGGGCTGTCATTAAACATACAGATGGCACATACACACCACTGACCCACGAGAGCACACAGACAGGCAGGCATGTGTCCTCAGAATTTTTAACTACTCCCACCAAAATGAGATAACACCAATCCCCCAACCACCATTAATATCCACGGAGTATTTAAGACCTTCCACTATGTACATCTCTTACAGCTTTCTCACGCAGACACTGGCAAAGGGACAGAAACAAGTCATCATCTTTTCCACACAAACTGAGTGGAACACAAGGACTGCAGGATCCTCACTTGTGCTCACAACTGAGGAGCATTTCCCTGCCCTACAAAATGCCTGCTACTATTAAGCAGGAGAGAGAGAATGCATTTTGAAGAGCCTGAACCATGACTGATTCCCAAAACTGGAGCAGTAGCTACAGTTAGAGCAAAGAATGCTTGATGACTGTGAAGCGGTAAGAATCTCTTTATTAACCATGAGTTCTTGTCACAAGAAAAGGTCACTAACTGACACACACAAACAGAGAGCTGAGGTAAGCTGCTGCTATTACATTTTGTTTGTTGGGGTAAGGTAATCATCTACAGTCTATAAAGCATATTTAGTTTCCAAAGACAATAAACTTAGTTTTGCTAACTGTTCTACCAAGACAAGACAGATAGCCATCATTAAAAGGAAATGGGTCTCATTTTGCTCCTCTGGACTAAATACTGATCACCCATGAATAAGCACTCACCCATCAATAAGCATTCTTGTTTAAGGTACCTCCATCCAAGTTTAAGTATCAAATGCAGATTGCAATTTGACTTCTTTCACTTACTTATGACAAGTAAGCAATGAGCTGAAAGAGAGTCTTGAAATTATAAGAGGGAAGAATTATGGCTGCACTTGCTTTAAGAGATTGTCTCAACTTAGTTCCTTTGAGGAGCAGGGTCAAAAAAATAAAGACTTATTTCTGTGCCCAAGACAGAACTTCTTAATCGTAGATGAGCTGTCACACCCAAAACAACTACTAAGTGTTGAAGGTTAAAGACTCAATGATCCGCAGTCGTGAATGGCCTGCCCTGCATCCACTGCTGCAACAGCAACCATTGCCTTATCACTCACTTTCAGGAAGGAAGCTCAGCAACAATCCCATGAGGAACCCTCAGACCTCTCCTTCCAGCGTTTCCGTTTCAGCAAGCCCCAACACCCCAGCCAGACCCAGAATCTCCTCCCAAGGAGGAAGATGGAATGCAAACTGTTACGGGCACACTGCACTTATTCCATACAATTTCACAGACTGATGAGAAATACCACCACCACAAGCAAGGTGACAGCCAGAACAGTATCTTTTTTCTACACAAGATAAAGAGACAACTGCAAGGTTTTGGGCTAGCAAAACCCATACCCTTGTATACAGCACTGGGCAACAGAATGACAGCAGCTCTGCTGCCTAGTGCTGGAGAAGCTGCACAGTACACAGACACTGTAAAACTAGTGAGGAAGACTGACTGTGGTTGCTTTCCATCTTTCAGGTATTCTTAATTATAATTTTGTTACAGAAAGAGCAGACATGAAGAACCCACACCTCAGAGTTAAGAAAATTTTGATACGTGCTCCTACCAAACAGAAAAGCTTCTTTCACAGAAAAGTCACTGCTTATCTATGTTTACCCACATAAAACAATAGGAAAAAAAAAAGACTGTTTCAGCTTTGTATTTATGAAAACAGTACACTCACTATCAGCATCTACACAGCGGTTTCACTTACTTTTAAATGTAGCACGTGTTCAAGGCTTACTTCACTGGCTGAAAGCCGCATATCAATGTCAACAGGGTAGGGTAGGCATGCTGCATCAGTTTCCAACATCACTGGGCTCAGTGGGTCCTGAAAGTTTTCAGCCTGAGCAGTATTAAGCAGCTCATGATTATCTTTGTCCTGTTCTGGAACGGTTTCATATTCATAGTTATGTCTCACATCCTCTTCCATTTCATCAGTGCTTAATCCTAAAGGTTGATTTACAGACTGTGCCAAGGGAGAGTCCAAGTGTCTTGTATTAGCTAGTGTTTCTAAAAGCAGTTTAACCAGGACATGTGTGTCAGCAACAGCAGGGTTGGATACATCTTGCTGCCTCAAGTCCGTATCAGGTCCACCAAGAGGAGTATTAACTGAGAAAACAGAGTGTGGTGAATCTGAGGTTCTGCTCCCTGAGAACAGGGAGACGAAGGGAAGAAGGGAAGAGTAATCCATTGCTAAGTTTGAAAATAAAAGCAAAACTAGGCCCCCCCAAAACACCTACCACATACCCACAGTCTCAGTCCCTAACATCAATCCATACAGTGCATACACATTTATTTTCTTTACATTTTTAGGCATGTAGATGTTGTTACTATCCCCTTAGACGAGTATATACATACCATCTGGGAAGAGACCAGCCAAGGCACTCCATTAAGTATCTGATTAACCCCCAACTCCTTTATCATATATGGAAATATATAATTGTTGAAGTGCTGCTTGACTACTAAAAATCCAATCATGTTTAGATATTTAAGGTTACGATATTTTAGGTAAGATTTCTTGCAAAACAAACAAATTATCTTCAGGGTTACATAAAACCACCGAGTTGAAACCATAGGAAGATGTTGCTGTTTTGGTACCCCTGAAGGAGTTCAGTGAAACAGATTGTTTTAAACAGATATTTTTCTGATTACAGGCAGGTACAAATGTGTTCATGTATTTTATGTTAATAATCAATGTAAAAAGACCCTGAAGATTCACACTTCCAAGCAGGAATCCCAAGATTTAGTGTGTAGCCTACCATCTGCCTCCTCCATCCACACAGGCCAGCATCTTTTGTCCCTCTCTCTTTTGTTCCTAAAATCAGCCGCTTCATCTCCCAAAGTGATTCATGTACCAAAGAATCACTGGTGCTTGATGTAAATCCCACTCTTTTGCATGCCACACTTTTCCCCAATTTCCCCCCAGGTGAAGGAGGCCTCTATTATTGCCTTGAGAAAAGGGTCAAGGAAACAGAAACCAAAGGGGTTCTTTGGCAGATCTCAAGTATGAGATAATACCCGTGATAGTTATTTAACATTTGTATGTAGATAATTTCATGAACAGAGTAATTCAATACTATTTGGTCGTTACTTTCATCACACTACACACATTACAGGCTATTTCAAAGCTTAACTGTGCTCATGCTTGGAAGTTTAATTCTCCCTTTCAATCTAGCTTTATTAGGCATTATATAGGGCATCAGAACCTTCAAGCATTACGGTGATGACTCCGCAAAAAGTCAAACTCCGCAAAAGCCATTACAGTATCAAGTCAGCTTAGTACTCTGTATGAGAGTCTCTGGTCAGTCCCACAGCTAAGTAAGCTCTTGGGATGTTTGCCTTCTTTCCAAAGAGGCAGAACAAAAGAAGTTTCCATGCCAACTCCTGGTAACTCATCTCCTAGAAAGAGGCAACCTACATAAAATTACACATCATCTCTCTTGATAGGTCTCAGGCCAATATTTAAATGAACCACCATGCATTAAAATATCCTCCGTATGCAAAAAAAATGCTCAATCTGGTAAAAATTAAAAAATCATTTGGATCACAGTTTGAATTAAAGAGGAACTCCAAACATTCTTACCTTCATCGTGACAACTATTCTCCGAAGATTCACTCATTTTTAAGTATTTCCGCAAATTTTCAGATTGTTTTTCCAGCTTCCTTTTCAGACCACTTTTTTTTCTAGGATCTTCAGATTCAGAATCTCCCCCTGCATTTTTTTTCCTGCACTGGATTAAGTTAATAAGTTCTTTGAGTCTGTCAAGATCATACTCTCCAGAATGAGGCAGCTTGTGCTTGGCAGCGATGGCTTCATACTGTGCACAGATTCTTTTCCTGCTCTGTGCACCGGCACAATCAGAGTCATCTTCTGCGGCTTCATAATCCGAGACTGGGCTGAACTGCTGCGGCTTCCGAGATCCCTCTATCAACTCCTTGGCTCTAGAAACAGGCAGCTGATAGGCCTCACAACCAAAGATATAGCTCTGCAAGAAGCTGTCGATATGAGATTTTTTTTTTGGAGCAGAATAAAGAAACTTTTTGTCATCCAGCCATGATTCATACCGGTACAATACAAATTCTCTGTGTTTTCCAGAGCCACTACAGCATCTTTTCAAATACTCATTTATATACTTTTCCACAACAGCACTGAACTCTGCAGTAGTGTCTTTACGAGACTGGATTAAAGCAAAATGTAGAGACTGAATAAACTTTGTCAATTCTGGAATGATTTCCTGATTTTCGTGCAGTGCCACAGTAGTTGATTTTTTCTCTGTTCCAACTGGAACACTTTTTTGTGCTGCCATAGGAGAAAAGGGAATTCACAATTAAAATCAAATCACAGTGCTATAAATAAATGGTGACTAGTTAGCAGTATTCTCTTTCATACTTTTTTGGTGAAACAGAGTTTGAAATGACTGTGGAGAAACAACCCAAAAGCCAAGATTTTTTTGTTGTGATCAGCTTCAAGTCTACTTCCATGTCAAACTGCTCATAGCCATGATGAACTGCTCATGCTCATAATTTTGTGCTAACAAAAATACACACACCATTTCCAATTTAAGCCTCTTTACTGTCCCTCCTGAAAGGCCACTTCAAAGGCTTACTAAGGTTTACTAAGCAGTAGCCTAACAGCTCCCTGCAGGAACAGAGGGAGCATTACTGCTTCCTGTGCAGTCCCCACACAGTCACTGCACTGCTGCTTCTAAGCTCATGGGACCCTTGGAAAATGATTCAGCTCAGTAACCCAGCAGAAACTACACATATTTTTCCATTTCTTTGCAAAGCAATACAACTCACCACATCAAAGCACTGCAACAGGAGTGTGTGCCAAGAGCAGCATTTCCCTGTCCTGGAGAGCTGTTAGACCTTTTTTGCCATATCCTTGAAAACAGCAGCTCAGGAACCTCTAAGTTACATCCTTCTTTTATTTTGCTTACTTATTCACAGTCTCCTCCCCCCTTTCCAATCAAAGACTGCACCTTTTCTCCATTCAATCATTCAAGCACCTCAAAGTCTCAAACTAGTGATTAACCTTGTGTTTGACAGAAATTTGAGCTTCCAAGTCTTTGAAATGTCACAGTAGCAAAAACTGGAGTATTTTTAAGGAACTAGCACGCACACACTTCAAACACGTTGAACCATATCTCCTCTTATGGGTCCTATAATTGTGAAAATGCAATCAGTTATCACACTTATGTAAGAAAAATGTAAGGGGGCTATGAAAATATGAAATACAGAGGTAAGAATCTATGAAGCAGCCAAGGCTTAGGATGATAACTTCTTTGTAGAAGAATGCCTGGAAAGAGTTATGTTTTGACAACACCAATCCTACCTCATAGCAGGCCAAAAAGGACTGCATTCTGCTGCCAGTACTACCTACTTTTGGCAAATCTCAACTGCAAAAGTTCAGTCTCCCCTCAAAGCACTACAGTTCCACTGAAGTCAAGTGCTTTCAGACATCTTTTATTACCTGGGTATATCGGTATTTTCTCATTTAGTCAGGTTTTGGTGCATGTCCCAATGCAACAGCAACAGAAGCTACAGGTACATTAAACACCTTCAGATGTTTTGTCCATAATGTTTTGATGCTTAAAGCAAGCCTTCAAACCTCTGAAATGTAATGTTACTACTAATGCATAGATCTCTTGGAATACTAATGCCTAGTTCTACTATTATATACAACCAAGAAATCTGAACAAAAATTTACTTTCTAAATATGAACAAATGAACCTAAAATATGCAATGTGATAGTTACCTTTGCAGAGAAATAAAGTTTTCGAACACCATCACTATAAACAATTCAAACTATTCCTAGTTTACACTGAAGTCTTCAACAGATTATAAACAACATTTAAATGAGCACTGACACAATGCTCCCAGCAGCGAGCACGTACCTGAACTCGCTACACCCCGGGGTTCAGGAAAAAGAAACAACGCGTGCAGCACGCGGGGCCGGCCGGTTTGGTGATCTGGAGCACACGGAAATAAAACCATCAGAGATACCACACCACATCCACTATGTTTCCAAAGTACTCAAAACCCCACCCTCCTTAAAAAAACCCCAACACAACTCAAAAGCCAAAGCCCCAGAACCCACAGTATACATACCATAAGGGGATACCATTTGCCAAGGAGAAAGAAGAAAAAGAAATCCTCTGTCCAGAAGTGTTTTCACAAGAACCTGTTTTCAAACAAACAAAGTAGATTGTTTCAAACAAAGACACATGCTCACTACGAGGAACTCTGTAAGCTAAATTCCATCATGCTAGAGAAATAGCCTAATACTGAAGAATATGCCAGCTAAGGACTTCCACTGAGATCATGGATCATGTACACCTCAATTCTAGCTAGTAAAATTATTTCAAAAAAAAAAAAAATAGTCATCTCTTAATACTCACAAGTTTCTCTTTCTCCAGTTTTTGAAGTAGACTCTCCAAGTGGTTGCCAGAACGGGACTTCTCCACAACTTCATAAAGGCTACAGTACATGCCATTCTTCAACACTGACACAATACAAGGGTAGAAGGAGAAGGTAAGCAAAACAGAAACAAAACTGTAATTCAGAAAACTTTTTCAAATTCTGAATTTTGCTAGAACTATTTACCTTCTTTTGCTCCTAGGTAAGTTTCCTTATAGAACAATGCTGGTGGCATCTTTTTCTTCAATTGATCAATGCTGACAACTTTTTCAACCTCAAGCTTCTCAGGACTGGAGACGAAGGGTGGGAGTGGGGAAAATAAAATGAATAAAGACAGACCTCTTTTCCCCTCATACTCATAGGACTCCCTGACAAAATAAGAACTATCAAATGCACACTGAAAAATCAGTTCCTTGGACTATGTCATGAGCCAGGGTTTATTCCTGCAAAGGAGCATGTGTCAATTTAAAGGAGAAAAGAAGAGCAAACCAAGGAACCAGAGATGCTGAGTTGTGTATGTAAACAATAAGCAGCTCTAGGCACACACGACTCCAGAGTCTAGTTTGACACATTTAAAGTGTCTAGTCAATATCTATTTCATATTTTCACCTGAACATATCCAAAATTCACCAGTCTCTACTAGAGCACTATTTACTCTTTACATGGTAATACTCACAGCTTGCATGGAAGGAAAGGACGTGCTGCTGACTTCAAAGAAATATGGCATAAAAGCTTGCCTTTATTCCAAAGTTGTCCCCTCCATAACGTATAGTTAGATTTATCTAAATAGATATGGAGAAAAAAAGACTAAATGAAACCACTTTCTAGGTGAAATGCAATGGCAGTAAAGAGGCTGCTGGATCTCCAAAAGCAGTTTATGGAAAATTTCAAAGGAATACCAGACCAGACAATAATATGTCAAAAATATAACAGAAAGGGTGTTTACAGTCCTATCCTGTTTTGACCTGCTCTGAGCAGAGTAAAGTCTGTCTGTTGGCATTAATTATGCCCTTGATGCCAGTATCTGTGGAATGATTTCCTTACCTTGGTTATCAACCACTTTCATACATTATTAGTATTTTGTTTGAATGTGGTTCAAAAAAAAAGCAGGACAGATTATATTATTTGACATTGTGATATATTACGTGTCATTGGACAGTAGATTCAGAACAGAAAGTTCTTACTGTGTTCTAAGTAGAAAAGGAGTGAGAAAAAAGGACATTTGATTTTGTTCAGTTCTGGTAAAAGAAGATACACATTAAGGTATCTGTTTCATCAGGAAGAGATGCCTGCAATCAGTGTGGTACAGGATAAGACTCGGGTATATGGTCTGCATAACTAAGCAATCACTCCAGTTAAATACAAGCAAAACTACATGGGGAAAAAAAGTCCAAAACCTTCCACATCTGTATTATAACAGCTGTAAATTTCAATTCATTCTTACCTGTACTTCTATCTGTGTTGAAGATGTTTGATCTAACAAAAAGACAAGACATAACAACTAGGTTGAAACAGAAACTTCTGGCTGCTTCAGTTGACACCAGTGAAAAGTATACAGAACATTTTTTTCAGAATACCAAACAAAACAGTGCTTCAAACAGTTTTATGTCTGTGGATTTCCTCAGTTAAGCGAAACAGAAACAAACCCCACTTTACTCAAGCAGTCCACCTCAGCAGAAGGTAAGTTGGTAAAAAAGCAGCAGAACTGTACTACAGGGACCAGCCTGCTGCATAAAACCAATTTTGTCACTTCTTGCTTTGCACTAGGAGTATTTATTATGCCAAGTCCCTGGGACATGTCCATTTACCTCAGTGCTGTTCATCTAACCCAACTCTAAGCGACTGCCAAGAGCTACAAATTCCTCATGCTGCATGCAGTCTTTCCAAATTCACGTCCCAGCTTACCTCGATGGGGGCAAGAATCTTGGTGCTTGCACCATTTCACCTTCGTAAGTGAAGGAAACCACAGCGTAAGGACAAACATGTCTTGGTCTTCGCCTTATCTCATCAAAACCGTATTCATAAAAATAGTACTAGGAAAAAAGTGAACACAAAGTTTGGTAAACCTCATTTTGCAAATATAAAACAAACTTTCCTTCACTAAAAGTTGTACTAGCTTAAAAATATACCTCATGAGCAATTACTTAAACAAATGGAGTTTGTTTGCAACCAAATATACCAAGCATTAACTGATACAAGTTAAATTACTACAAGTCACGTGTCTGTTCTTTTTACCAACAGCCTATTACAGAAGTTTTCAAATGCTGCTCTCATATGTACTTTATAACATTAACGTAATTATTTTCACCTCCTTCTCCCTCCTTTATCAAACACTGGCAGGACTGACACTGCTTCAGAAGCTAATCTAGAATGAAAAAATCCTTTTGCAACATTTAGTTGAAAGTAGATTCTTGATAACGCAAGAGACAAAACAATTAACTAAGTAAATATTGCTATGAGTTTTGGAGTCTATCCTTAGTCAAAAATTCTAACATTAAAGAAAAATACTAATTACACAATTTTGGAATGAGAAATAAAAACATACATTAACTTTCTAGTCATCTGATCCAGTGCTCAGCTCTGATTTAAAGAAGTCAAAAGTAGCAGTAATATTGAAGAGAATGCTTTAAGTATCCTGTAATCTATGGAATAATCTGACTGCAACAGATTACCTCAGTAATAGAGATGGAACAGCTGGAGGAAGGAAAGAGATACTTGGAACTGATTCCATTCTCTCCTCCCTCAACACCTCCAAACATGAAAATTTGGTGACAATAAAAAAAATAAAAATAAAAATTTAAAAAATGGCTGTTCTTTCCTAGCCAAATGAGTCTTTCACAAGTCTCACTTAATGCCCATTAGCCAGTTCTACTTTTACATTTGAAGCTCTACAGACTATCTCCTCTCCTCCTCAGCCTATATTCCAGTCCCCTAGTTCTTTCCTATTCTACCTACATCTACTCTAAAGATCTCCTCCGTCAGGTCCAGGTATACATATGGGAAGCAGGAGGGGCTTAGATGTTTTTCTGGAACCTCTAATACAGGAATCTCTGGGCTAGTGCTAAACACACAACCAACTGCAGCTTTACAGGACGTGCTGAGTATTTCTGGTATCTTCAGTGATGTTATCTCTATCACACTGAATGTTCTGTTTATAAAGCTCTTACCTAAGAAGTTAACACAAGCTCAACTCTCCTTTACCTGAGTAAGTTCGTAGGCTCTGTAAGCCAACAAGGAGGTTACTTTATTTGCATTCTTTGACACATGGCACTCATGCTTTGGTGTTGGATCTAACACACTCTTTGCTGCTGATTCCACTGGTTTCATACCGATGTGGTCATAGATGCTTTTCATCCTTCCCTGTCGTAAAACAGAAGAATTGTAACCATAAACTTGTTCCTGAAAACTGTCAAACTGTTTCAATGAAGTAAGAGCAGGGAAATAAACACAGGCCATTTTAGAAAAAAAAACCACATTTATAGAAGTACATTATTTTCATAGTTCCAAAGATATTTTCACCTTTGATAAAAATTTATTATGCTTTAAGCTCAGTGTCAACACTGGATTTTAAACCTTGTAGGGTCCTACTTTCTCTATAAGTAGTTAATCACATAAATGGAAGTTCAGCAGATTAGGTTAGAACACGTTTATCAGTTTGCAACACCATCCCTTCAAGAATAAGACAAATTTACCTTTATTATTTTAAAAACAATCACATCTCCAGAAGCTCCACTGTCTAGAGGATTAGGTTGCAATAAATCAGCATACCTGGAGACATAAACACCTGAGGATAAAAAAAAACCCAACACATTATTCTCAAGAAGCATTACACAGGATTACAAGTCAAGGTGCACCAAACATCAAGACACAACAATTATTTTTAATAGGATCAGAGAAATGTGCAAGGGCATGTTCACAATTTGCATCTTCAAGGCAGCAGCATAACTTTAATTGCACCCACTGCAGCATGAAATGCCAGGCAGAAGAGGGACACTAGTTTGAAAGGAGCACACCTAATTACTGAAAGTGCAGGACAAGCCCTGCTCAAAGGCTATACAGATACTGCTTTCAGGGGTGGGCTTTTTTAATAGCTGAGGTCCTTCTGTACAATGTCCCATTCCAAAATTCATACTGGCATCTCTGTTACATAACATTATTCTTTCAGAGGATGGCAAATTTCCCAATTTCCTATTTGAAAAGTTCTGCACAAGGAACTTTGCATCTTTGCACCTTTGAATATATTAAGACCTTTTCAATCTTCCACGTCTCCTACTTCTGTATGCTCTTCTCAGATCTGTGGATTTCAGAACTGTAGTTCTATCTCCTGACAACTGAGCTACTACTTCCAGTAAGAATTCCTGGCTGCATTTACATATATATACATATACACATATGTATATACATATGAATATACATATGTGAATACAGTCATAAATTACATTAATTCTTTGGCCTCTGAATTGTACTGGGAAGACACAATATATGGGTTTGACTTGAGCCAAAACAAGAATTAGATCTTCCTTTTGGAAAAGAATTTAAATGAACTAGTTAAAAAACCTGCTATCAGGACATTCTTTCGTAGCTCTATCTATTTTGCTAAATACACCTACCTGTGATGTTCCTGCAATAATTTATAGAAAAAGGACTGAAAGTTTACACATCTCTATCAAATTATCTGCCAAATCACAGTGAATAATACCAGCACATAAAATGAAACAATAGTTACCCATGGCAGGGCTGCCGAGAATAGTTATTTTGGAATGGCCCACCTGCAGACCCTTTTCACATATGCTCTGGATCTGGAAAGAACAGACTCGTTTTTAAGGAAGTTTATCAAGAAAACCATAAGATGAGTAGAGCAAGCAATAAGAAACAATTACAGAATTTTGACTGAGCTAAATAAACCCAAAACCAAAACCCCAATGACCCTCTGAAACGAAACCTCTCAAAGGTGAGACTAGTCTGAATTCCTGTACAGACCAGTAAACTGTGCAAGTCTAACAGTACAGAACAGACACAGACTCAACAGCATCTTAAAAACACCCCAAACAAAACAGAAAAGCAACCAAAAATCCCACCCAAGTGAACTGAAAGAGACAGCAACATACACGTTTCCTTACCTGAGATCGATCAGCCATAAGAAACGCATAGGCTTCTGAAAGCTCTTTTTCTAGGCGACCGTCAAACTTCAGTTCTCTGCGTTTCTCTGTGAACTATTATTACAGAAAGTTCTTGACACATGCAGACACAATACTGCTGTCACACTCAAGTGTCAAGTGTTTTAAGGGCCCATCTATGCTAGCAGACACAATTGCACAAAAATAATCAAATCCTTCCACATCCTCTTTGAAATTCCCACAGATAGTCTTTTTCTTGTCTTAGGAGACAGACCATTCTCTCTTATATTCTGCATACACCTTTGCACTTTTAGTTCATCAGCTGCAATACTCTTCAGCTGTAATTACCCATCACAGATATTATTGAAGCATTTTTTATGCTACTGAGTTTACCTTACAGTTTCAAGGTAATAATTACAGCAAAACAATTATATATGAATTACTCTGTACATGAAGCTTTTAGGCACTGAAAACATGTCACGGTTATGAAAAAAACCAAGACTGGATTTAAGAGACACCACGTGAGGTATGGCAGAACTGCTTCAATCAAGCTGCTCCACTTATTAGTTCAAGTAATCAACTCTTTTAGGTATTTATTAGAAAATAACAAAATTATAGAGACTATGTAAACACATCAGAAAGATATTTTCATCTTAAGATTCACAGGAAGCATCAGGCCCTTCAAATAAGACACTGTGTTTGCATGTTATCAAAAGTACATAAAAAATAAAATTTTTGAAAACTAAAAATGCACAGAGACAAGTGGTAGCAAGTACTCAAAAAAGGCTAAAAGGGGCTAAAATTGTATCTGGGGTTGTATTTTGGGGTTGTCCTGGGTTTGCGAGGACTTGTGAGTTTGCAATTATGTATCAAACACATAAGTAGAAAATAATCTTTAGGTCTTTGCCCCTAGACCCAGAATAAATTTCATTCGACCTGCATCTTGTTCATAAAGATAGGTCTCAAATATACTCACTTCCTTTTCCAACAGTTCACTGTGAACTAAGCTGGCTTTCCTGTAACTGAAATTTGACACTGAATTTGGTTCCAAGTAAGATGAATGCAGAATCTTCACAACATCGTCAAATTCTCGAGAGCCCACAGCTATTGGCTGAAAAAGTGCTATTAAAAAAAAAAAGAGAGAGAGAGAGAGAGAGAGAGAGAGAAAATAAACTAGCAAGCTCCAGTACACCTGAAAAAAAATTAAAAATCTTCCAGTTCATTGCCAGGTTATTTATAAAGATTAATGGTTCACAGTTCTATGTAGAATAAAAAAGATAGAATTTAGGCTAGAAAGGTAAAGCTGCCTAGATTTAGAACATCCAAAAAAGAAAAAAAAAAAACCCAAAACACATCTCTATGCGCATCTGTATGTATTACTCTAAATATCTAGTTCTCAGAGTAACAGAAGCACCTCAAATGCAAATTTACCCTTTGAACGTGTCTGATCTGTATTGCAAAACACCAATTAAATTTTTAGAATATTAATTAAACTAATTAGCTTTGTTAATTAAAAACCATTAACAAATTGTTCTAATAAAAACCTCAACAGTTTCATAGCTTAGCCTTTCTATTAAAACATTATAGGGATCTTCACTGTTTACTTATGGTAACTTATGGTAATTAGGCTAAATATGAATTAATTCAGTATTGTCTTCAAAAGTCTAGTAAGTTCCTATTATTGAAAACTGTGCTGCATGTGTTCATGCTGTGTGATCTTACCCCTTACAGTAACTGCCTCAAAAGAAAAGCCCGTATTTGTTGTACAAACTGACCTTCTGGGCATATCTTTACCTAAATTCATCTCCCCAAGTTTCTTTGTGTTTGTACTGACAGCAACAAATTTAGCAAAAGATGGAGGCAAGAGTGGGCCAGCAGCAAAATCCGAGCACAGATTCTGACAGTAATGTCTAGGAAAATGATACCCTGGGGAGAACAGAACAGAACCAGTTCAGCATGGCAAGTGTTCTTCACCCAGGGTAACTTCTCAAATACTCACAGGAGCTGTGTACCACACATCTTCGTGGTACTGGCAAAGATCAGGCAAAAAGGATTACCAAAAATATTTCTGAGACTGCTTTGCTCTTTTTGTAGGAGAGCCTGTTTCTTCTCTAGCAAAATAAACCCCAAACCACCACCTGAAATCACTAGAAGTTACAAGAATTAGGAACTGACTACAACAGCACACACAAAAGATAATCTACCATTATTCTAACAGCAAATTAAATTTAATTACATACTTAAGAGTGCGTCACTGACTTCATTAAATAATATGGTAGCAGATGTAGACAGCTATTTTTTCCTGCAGAAAATATTTACTGCACTAGCTTCAACATAAAACAAATGTTCTAACTGAAAACCGGTTTATGTTATCTAATAGAAGCTGCATTAAACACACTTTATAATGCAATACCACATCTGCAATCTGAACTAAAACAATGATTCCAACATCAGAGATTGTTTTTTAAGTGGAAGTTATGTAAGAACAGTGTCTTAATCACTTTCATAACATCCTTTTTAGTTACAACGCCTTCATTCTTGAAAGGGTGACAGCAACATGGGAAGAACGACTGCTGCAAGCGAATGAAATTCCCGACTCTGAATTAGGATTGACTGCATTTGTACTGAAAAGCACCTGATTAGCTTACTATACACACACTGAGAAAGCACCTCCTGTCCCCCCATCCCCAAACACCCTTAGGGTCTGACAAGGTGTTATAAAATCCTACTATTGCAATGCACAAGATTCACTTATCGCCTGCTCCTCTTCTGCCCCAAGGGTCCAGTTCAGACAACTACCAGCGGCTTGTCCAAGTTTCCTTAGGAGTCACTGCTGTGCCTCATTCCTCTCCTTCCTTTCGCCAGAAGCGCGGTGCTCACTCAAGCCCAGCTTACTTCCTCCACCTCGAGTCCAGGCAGGGTGAAAATTCTACAGGACTAGAAAGAGTGACCACAAGCTATAATATCTTGCCTACTTCCCAGATGCAAATCTAGGAAGAGGCATATTTTTACACCAGTTAAGATCCTGTCATTCACTCAAGGATTGTCAACTACGTTCCCATGTGTGTCTAAACATTTCCCACCTTGTGGAAGTTTCTGATGAGGGAGCTGAGACAGCTGCTGGCAAACAGCAGATCCCTCTGTTCTTCAGAACCTACATGAACTGCTACATAATTAGCTGTCAATTCATTTAGGGGAGAGAGTTCTACCTAATGACTTACATTATGAAATACAGCAAGTGAGATTTTTAAGGTTTTTTTTTCTTCTTCAGCTTCTTCACAGAGAACTGAAGGTACATTTTAGTACTGTTGTTATTTATTATTCAATAATATATACTTTCTGGTGTATCAGCAAATTTACTCCCCAAACAAACATCTAAAATCACCGGACACACTGCTGAAGCTAGAAGGGCCTCTGCTACCTTTACAGTAAAAGACAGCTCAAAACAAGTACCTGGGCACAAGAGTTAACTTTTGAGAGTCCAAGTTTACTAATTTGAGAACATCCAAACCATTTTAAGAAGGTTGATTCTACATAACACATCAGTCCAAAAACTAAACCTTATATCCATCTTTTAGTACAAACACTTAATCAAACTTTACAGTAAATAAACTTGTTCCTGTACTGCTTACTTGATAGAAAGAAGAGCAGAGCAACTAGACAAACCATCTTGTCTTCATTTACTTCATGCATAAATTAAGTGATTGGCTTCCTGATCAAATGTGATTGAGAGAAAGGAACAAGAGTGAAATTCGTTGAATGTCTAATCCTTACAGAATACACTTCTGTTTTGAAAAGTAGTCTCACTAAATGTTACCCTGCGTGTCCAACACCTTTTCATATACAGCAGTAACAGACAATCCACATCTGGTCTGAGAACTACTCAGAACCCACCAGTTAGTTACTCTTAAGGGGAGCCTGACAGATTTATAGCTATTGCATTCTACTTATGAGTTGCCAAATGAAGGATGGAGCAAGGTAAATCTAGTAAACCTTAGAGAACCTTAACATTTAGGAAAAAAAACAAACAAACAAACAAATCACTTAGCTTGGCATTTCAGATAAATTACCATATACAACGGTTAATTTAAGAGTGTGTGGCACAAGGTTTTTTTCCCTTGTTCGAGTATGACTCATCAAACACACTAATCATATGCTTCATGACAGGTGCTAATCTTTTGCACATCTTCCAGAACTCGAGGCACTGCAGGCTTTGGGTGCTTACTAAAACCTGAAACATTACCTGCTGAGGTAATGAGTAAGGCAATACTTTTCCACTTATCTAAGCACTGGTGCTAATGGGCAGATATTTTCTGCAAGGTTCTGGTGGCTACAGAGTGGCCTGCACCTCCTTTAACGAAGAAGTACAGAAGTAAGGGGGGAAAAAAAACAAACTGGAAAAAACCCCTGGAAAACACTAAACCAGACCTTCTAGACACCAAACGCTATGTTCCCAGGCAAAGGATGATCGTTAAGCTTAGCTCCAGTCCCCCCTCACTCCAAAAGCTAGCAATGTGTGTATATTTTTCGGGCTTACTACACAAACCTGATGTGTGTATGCTGCACCTTTACCCAGCCCATGTAAACTGAACTGCTGCCTCCCCCCACCCGCCCCGCCGTGTAAGGACTGACTTGCAGTAATCTTTTAACACCAAGTTGATTATTGTGCTGGCTTGTTTTCCAGTAAAAATAATAAATTCTGGGTTTAATTCCTACCCAGTGTACTGGAACACATGCGAGTACTTGAAGATGGAAACTAAGATTAGGCAGTACAGTTCACAGGCTGGGGACAGGCATTAGACTGGGGAACCAGACACACACCATTCCCTGGGGCTTTCACTCTCACAGCTCTCTGTTGCTTCAGCTTGAGAAAACGAAACTGAAGTATGCAGGTTTGGACTGGCTTGGGTTTTCTTCGTTCTTACGTCAGAATATGAAGAAGAGGAAGACAACAGACACTATCTTCAAGGAATCCTGAACTACTAAGTGAAGTACATCACTCAGGACATGATCAGGTAAGCAGCAGAATGCTAACACTCTCCAAGAACTAAAGTGTAGCAGGTGCATAATTTTAAGTCTTCATTTTATAAGACTAAGACCAAAAATCTGTAGTGCTAATGAACCATAACGTTACTTATGCAATTTTTTTCATCCCAAAATGTCTTATCCTCTCAAAAGATCCAAGTAGTTACAAAGCTCAAGGATTGTTAATAAAATCCAAAAGTAGAAACAGCAATTGGCAGATAGGCATCTCTACCAAAGATAAGGTAATTAAGAGACAAGGCAAAATGAACCATCAAGTACTATTAAATAGAAGAAGGACAACCTAGGCCTCCAAGCAAACATTGTGAAGACTTAGGGACAAAAGCTGGAACTTTATTCTCCACTCAGCCTGAGAAATAGCAGTCATTCCTTAAGCGGCGGCTGCCGAGTCACTCACTGATTGCTACTTGAGCTCATCAGTTAAATTGCATACCCTTGCAACTGCCTTTTGGTATGAGGATCACTCAGGGATCAGCAAGTCACCCTTTCAGCATTTAATCTTAAAAAGTTGTTTTCCTCTTCCTATGAAACAAGGATATTTGAAGTTTCAGTTAAGACTTGGGCACCTGAGAAGAATGACAAATCAGAAGAGTCCATGAGAATGTGCTACAGCACTAAGATTAAGAGACATCAGCTACCAGAAAAGAGCATAACACCATTACTGAACTGTATGTACCAAGAAAACAGAAACTTTCAAGACAGTTATAAGTAGGAAAATAAGTGTGCACACATTAAAAAAAAAAAACAAAAACGAAAACAAACAGCCAACCTTTTTTACAGTTTTGTTTCCTGAATTCTTCCGCAAGGGAAAAAAAAGCCAGAAGATTCTCTGTGACAACTAACCAAAGTTAGTTTCAAGAAGTATGCTTCCTCCAGATGCATGCCTCCACATTAACAAGGTTCTTTTTGTTAATTTTCATTCCCTCACTGATCTCCAAATAGAAGTGGCGACAAATTCCAGAAGGGCTAAATAAGCAGCTGTATCTTAAGTTGTCTAGGCTTTCCCCCCATTAGATTTCTGCTTTGCTGATTCAATTTCTAATTACTTCACAATCAAACTTTTTCCAGAACATATTTTGGTGAGGATAAAATAAATACTAAACACCCACACCAAAACAGAAAACCCACCAAAGAAGCTCCAAAACAAATATTTATCTTCTGGACATGACAGATTGATCTTCACCATCAAGACAGGAGCATCTCCTCGGGTGGTATGTCCAGTGATAAAATAGAGATTTTAAAAAAACAAAAGAAGGACAATTCCAATGCAAGGAAGGATGGAGGAAGCTTTATGTGTGGCGTTTCATGATGGAATTTAGAATCTGGATGACACAGTTCTTTTGAGAGGGAGTTCTGTTTTGGTTTTTTTTAATGTACCCGGGTACAAAGCATGTTCCAAGTGTATGCAACTGTAATGCCAGATGACCAATACACAGCTAATCTTGTGGTTTAGTTCCAGAACTGATTTAGTTGCTTAATTTCTCAAATGCCTGTGCCAAATCCAATAGCAATTTGGTTGTCCTCTATGATCATACTGCCAGATTTTATGCTAGCCCACTTCAGCTGGACTACAACAAGCTCTCTCATAACACTTTGCATTATAGCATCCTACGCTGTTAAGATCAACAATCAGCAACCATAAGCAAATATAAGACCACAAGTACATGGACAAGAAGGAGAATGGTCTGCTTTGAGAATTTTGGAAAATTCAAGTTGCCAGTATGATTAAAATTTCCAAGCAGCTTTCTCTAAGCTGAAAGGGAAGGTATAAAAAAATAAGAAAGAACACTACAAAGCAAGTCCTTCAGAACTGATCAAATGACCTTGACATTACAAAGTGCATTTTAGAAATAGGGTTAAGAAGGACTCTTTCTACTCTAGAAACCACAGAAGCCTGATGTTTGAACATATTCTAAAAAACTATGTATGCTAAAACCTTTTGCACCCTATAGATGGTTCTGAAAAGGCAAATGATGAATGAGATGACTGAAAAGATATTTTGCAGGTTTTCATTCACACTGGAACCAAATGCTAGAGAGGAACTTCAAGTGCCTGTGATTAAGTGCTAAGTATTTCTGAGATGTATTCAAAGGTATTCAAAAGCCACCTTGAGTCTGCCAGATCTCTCTCCCCTCAGGGGGTGGCAATGGGAAAGAACAGGAAGAAAAGGTAAAAGGGGACATTATTCCCCCAAAAATATAAGGAAGGAAATTGAAAGACTGGATAATGAAATAAACCTACCTTCATCTCTTCCTTACAGAAGGAGAAAGCATTTCAAGAAGTTAGATGTTAAGATTCTTCTCTGAAGAACTAGAAGCCTATGGGAACAGGTTTTGTGATTCATACTAAGTCATGACCCCATGCTGCAAAAGGTCAAAAATGGACATAAGTTTCAGTGAGGGAATAAGAAGTGTCTTCAAGGCCACTTAGTACTACAAAGATAAGCAAAAGCCAACTGAGTCTCACCAAGTAAGTCTTAACAAAGTTAAGAAAGAAATACCACAGGCTTTCTGAGGAAGAATAACTTGGGGAAAAAAAAAAGCCAACGAACAAAACAAAACCGCAACCCTGGTCATCTGGAAGAGGAACATGAATGTGCGATGCTTATTTCTTCTCTGCAAAGTAATGAACTTTCACTACCTAAGTCAAGTCTTCTGCATATCATCAATGACGGGCAACTCAGCTTAGTGTTTGTCTACCCTTAACAGGATTACACTCCTCTCCTGCAGCGAGGAGGTCAGAGGGAAGAGAAAAGCACGTCATCTTCTCTGCATGTCCGTGTCCCAGAGAACCATCTTCTCTGCATGCCACTGCATCTCCAGAAGCAGAACCAGGATCAACACTCAAGCCCACCCTGATCACATCCAGCTTTTCCGTCCTTATAAAGCAACAGCCAGAAATTCAAGCCGAGTTCTGTGGTTTTTTTTTCTCCTCCGTGTGACAAAATAATAACGAAAAAGAAGAGAGGGAGGGGTAGGGAAAGAATGTACAAGCCTGACACTAAAAATTTTATCCCCATCAGCCTCGCTAGTCCGAGCCATGCCACAGCCTCCTCCACACCCGCAGGATTTTGCATGCAGTTGTGTGAGGTGCACAAAGAGCCTGCCTAATGAATAAGATGAAGAAGGGATTAAGGGGAAGAAGGAAGGAAAAGGGAAGGAACAACCTTTCTTTTCTCTGCTCTTCCTGGGGATCTGAAAGTTCTTCCTAATAGGCAGGTCTTCTGGGGGTTTAGGGAGAGGGGGAGACACCCCCGACACAGCGCTGGGCGGCTGCTGCTGCTGTTGTTCATTTGCCGTTGAGATGCTGCTCCTGCGCTGGCGGCTGCTGCTAGTGATGCGGAGGTTTGGGGGGACCTTGTCCTCTGCAGCAACAGCAGCCACCAGCAGCGCCTCCTCAGTGCTACTGCCCTCAGAGCGTCCGCCATTTTGTGTGGTGTCCTCAGCGGCTCCTGCTCTGTTACTCTCCACCCCGAGAAGGCCCGCGCTGGTCTTCTCCGTCCGCTGATGCTGCGCCGGCTTCATCTCGACACCACTGGGGATCAAGGCATCCGCCACTCCTATCGCCGACAGGCGGGCACGATAGCCCGCGCCTTCTCTTCCTCCCCACCACGCTACCCCTTCTCCAGCGCCTTGCGCTGCCGCTACTGCTCCCCCTCCGTCCGCTCGCTTTATGGCAACCCCACCACCCCCTCCCCTCTCCCTAACATGGCGGCAGCGCAAACAGAAATGGGGCGCGGCTAGACCCAGCCGGATTAGCCAATCCGCTCGAGTTATAAATAAACGGGGGCCGCCACAGCCTCCTGCGCGCCGCCAACCGCGCCAGGACACGGCCCGGTGCTGCGAGCCCGCTCGCAGTCCGCCTGCATGAGGCGGAAGAGGCAAGCCGCCTCCTGTCCACCAGCGTTGTGGGCGCGGACAACCGGCAGCTCCTTCCGCCTCCGGCAAGAGGCGGTGTCCCGCAGTGGCCGAGGCAGGCTCCGGTGTCCGTAGCCGATCCCGGCGGTAGAGCCGGGCCGCCGCGCGGTCCGCGGCCGGCACGGGCCAAGAGCGCGCACGGCGGCCAAGCAGTGCCTCTGGGCGAGGGGCCGAGCGCGCCACTTCCAGACGAGGCCGCATGCTTCGATCCGCAGCTGGCAGGCGGCGGGCACCGCGCTCCTGCGATGCTGGTTTAGCGTGCTCTCCCTGGAGCAGGCACGAACCCCACGCAGCAGATGCGCCATCTGCTCCTGGCAGGAGGCGAGGGTCCTGCCAGAGCAGCCTTGCCTGCTCATCCAGTCACCTCGACCAGCTCCCAAAACCAAAAACTAGCAGTGACTGCTCCAACTTTTCCCCCTCCAAGTTGTTTTCAAGGCATTGCTCAAAAAGACAAAACTGCCCCTATGAAAAATTAGAGCATTATTAACCATGAAGGACACAAAAAAGTAGAATTGGATAGTCTTGTTGTGAATTAAAGTGTACCAAGTAACCTTAACTTCCCCCAGCCTCTCACCTTTATTGGGGGACAATGTATATTGTCAAACTTCTTTGGCCTATCACATCTTTAGCATAAGGAGCAATTCCTATTAAAACAGTAATGACAGCTTTGTACAGTGTAGAAGATCTAGTCCTTACAGAGGCAGTTAAAAATACAAACAAAAGGACTCTATGCTTTTGGGACAGAATCGATGCAAAGGAGATGTGTGTTAATCGCAAAGGACTTTAATGTGCTTAATTGTGTAGCTTAATTCAATGTAAACTTCTTTTATATGTTTAATCAAGTGCACATATATGCCCTTCTAGGGTCCTGACAAAAGACAGATTCTGTAGAAAGTACCTGTAAAACTACGAATTGGGAGCAAGCTTCAACAAGAAAAAAAAAGAACCTGTAAGTAATGAACTACTGGAATTTCTTAAAAAAAAACCCCTCATTGCTAGGATAAAAAAATTACAGCTTAACTGAAGACAACATAATTATTTATATTCTAAAGAGTACTATTTCTCAAATGCAGTGAAACCAAATGGCATAAATGGTTTTGGTGCTACTGAAGCTAAGTCAGAGAGTGATTTTCCATCAGATTTGCTAAGGAATCTAATGAAGTACTATGATGGCTTGGTTATGTGCAATATGGGGTTTTTTTCTTTCAGTGCCAGAACCGAATAATAAAGTGAAGCTGTTAAAAGTTTGGTTTACTTACAAAGAAAACATAATGCTGTATTTGTTGACTTACGCAAACATGGAAAGGTGTAAACTTAAATTACTCCTCTGTCTGAAGATCATCATTAGTCTATTCTTTTAATTACAGAATACAGAATAATGAGAATGTATCATTGTGATCATGGATGTTAACTAGCTTTTAGGGAAAATTAAGGCTTTAAAAATAATGCAAATTATGGGTATTAAAAAACAGTAAATAATTAAATTCCATCACATCTACACAGTTGTTAGTTATTCACAGATGAGCATTCTTGGATTCCTGTGCAGTACCTTAAGGTGTTGCTACCTCACCTTATCCATCGTACACCTTTGTTGAAGGCTAGTACAGAATAGGAGATTAACATTTATTCAGTGCTGCTGCAAGTCTTCTAACTTCTGGTAAAAGAAGGGTATGAATATGTGAGTCCCAACTCATCTGAATGATTTGATATAATTGATAGGGAGCAGAATGAAGATCAGCCCAGAGCATTACAGCAGTTGATTGCTTAATTCTACAAGCCCTTAGGGCCTGACACTAACTCAGCAAGTCAGGCAGCTTTTTGCTAGAGTGCGAAAGTGCAAAGAGAGTTACAGTTTCTCTGCTCATTGCCATCCAATTTGTTGTGCACATTCAGTACAGTACTTCCCGTAATTGGCAGAGTAATTAATGGATTTGAAGTCACATCGCTGTAGTTTTGGTTGTAGAAATTACTAAGTGTTGTCTCAGGAAAACTCACCTACAGAGCTGGGTTTTTTTAATCTCTACTGTGGTCACTTATTAATTGTGAGTTTAGGTTCACTGCCGTGTTACCTAACATGAGGTTGAACTCTTTGGTGTGTCACAAGTGTGATACCTGCGTAATTCAGACTAAAGCCACAATGATACTTTACATTTGGCATAATGGTGAGGTTTTGGTCTCTTACTAAGGATACTGCCTTGCTTTGGTAGCTCTGAGGGATGCACTAAATGGAAGAGTGCCCACTAAAATTCTAGCAGTGCATAGGAAATATTCATACTGGATATTTAGTTTTACAAGTAGCTAGAAAAAAAATTAAAAGCCTGCAACTTATTTTCTTTCTTAAAGGTATACTTGTACTGTAGTTGTTGAACAAATGCATATATTCATTAATTGCTTATAACATTTATCTTAAATACTGATAACTGCAGCTACTGGTCATTTTTTAGTAAGTCAGAAAACATAGTAACCTACCAACTCACAAACGGTCTGGCACTAATGGTAGCCTCTAGTACTTTAAAAGATAAGCTAATAATTATTAGTTTCTTTGTAGAAGTCTTCAGGGAGCCAGCCAAGTTTAAATAGGGTAAGTAGTATCCATAACTATAATTTACATAAATTACAGAAGCATAACACAAAGTGTTTAACTAATTGCAGAAGCATGGTGTTGAATTAGCCTGAGGTAATAAAACCCACAAACACAATGTTCAACCTATAGATAAATTAAGACTGTTTCAACGAGAATCTGATGTCCTACCTCTGTGAGGATTCAGTGGTGGTGAAGAGAATATTATGTATGAGTTGATATACTATCAGAGTAATTTTTCTGTGCTTTACATAGCTCAAATAGAATTTCCATATGCAAGGAAAAAATTTGAAATATCTACTTTTATTTAAGTTTGTGTTGATCCAATATATATCTCCAAACATGTCAGCTGGTTATGTTTGCATTGGCAAAGCTGTTAAAATCACTTCCAGAATACAAATAGTTCTGTTGATTTGTGATTATACCTGGCTTGCCTGCATTCCCAAGGGAGCAGTAATATAAGAGCTCAAGTGGTGTCCTCACTCTCACTTTACACATGCTGTATCTTCTGGGAAGATACCTTATGATTCTTTTGTGTTGCATGAATCTAAACCACCATAGCATAAGACTGTGAGAGATCATCACAGAAATTACTTAGTACTTCATAAAGGGTGTAACAATTCTACATGACTGTACCACTATCAGATCATGATAGATATAAAAAAGGTAGCAAGAAGCCCAGTTCACAAAACAAAGGTTCACTGCAAAGTCACTGTAGAAAGAGATTAGTACAATACTCTTAAGTAAAAAAGTTTACAAAATCTGTCACCTTACTGTCTTTATAGTTTCTGGTTTCTGTGGTTTCTGGTATTTGCCAAGCATTCAACCACGACTCCCTGACTTGCACCAAGTGGTTTCCCACCCAAGTGCAAAAGCAGCTGCAGATCCCTTTGATTCTGAAATCAGATGATATGCAATTCATTAGTAATACAGGTTTAGATCAGAGTAATAGCCACAAAATAAAAGGTATTTTTTGCATAAGGCTCCATGCTCAAGGAACAAACTTGAGTGCTTGCTCCAGACATTTCCTCAGTATTATGGATGCAAATTTAGAACTGAAAAATACTGTTTAGTCTGAGCATATTGTTCAGTTAAATAACTAGAAACTACCATTTTACTTTCCAGAAATTACTCCAGTGATGTGAAACACATTTCTTCAAATGTTTAAGTGCCAATTTTGAGCAAGGGTATGAATAATGATGAAATTTTAGGAGCCAGGAGATCAAGGACAGGAGAACTGTATAATCTAACTTTCTTCATAGACCATACAAAGAGAGGCACCATCAGAAAATTCAGAGATAAAACTGAATTTACACAGTGGGAAAGAGCTTTACCAGCCATGGAGAAAATATGCCTATGATAGTAATAGCTGACACACACTGTGAAAGTAGTCTTAACTTACCTCTGTAAAGGCAGGGATTAATAGTAGAAATTCACCTAGTATTTTTTTCCAACAAATTTGCAATCCACGGCGAAATTCTGAAATTATCTACTTGTATTTTTTTAAGTACTGACTTTTGATTTTATAATTGTTAACACATTTAAAATTCTAAAATATTTAAAATTTAATTATACCAGCTCTAAGAATATGCAGTTATTTCCAGTAGATGGCAGTAGCAATTTGTAGAACAGAGTAGTTTAAAATCAGTATTCATGAATGAGCAATAAATATAGGAGATGTACTCTGGAACTAGATATCCCATATTCAGGGGTAACAAACCTCCCTCCAGAACCAGGTTTCTGGCTCTGTTCACAGACAGTCTTGATTCCCAGAATCTAAGTGCCAGTGTCAGCACAAACCATTAAGATACATTCCAAAGTATCTTTCAAAGGTCAGAAATTTCTGCAAAACCTCAAGAAACCCACTTCCTGCTATTGCAGAAGCATTCCTAAGGCAGTATCCCTAGTCCAGGACAGGGGTCACGCTGAATAGGAGCCACAACTGACCAATACCTTCTCTACCCTGGAGTTCACTTTTGGGCCTTTTACACAGATTCTGGCAAGTTACTGATTCACAGATACTAAACTAAATGCTTCTGGTGTCTCATAGCAGACCTTGTATTCCAGGAGTTAGATCTCCACCATTGCATTGTTCTTTTCAGTGCTGCAGACCAAATCCAAGGAATCAAAGGCCACAGTCAAATTTTCTGTTGCAGTCTCAGCAGACCTATATATTCCAAGGACTTCAAGGGCAGGACTTTGCTTACCTTTTGACCTCTCAGTCAAGACAACATGTGGTTTTCCACTTATTACTTGTAATTCATAAGATCTTTCCACAAGCCAAGACTACACTCACTGTCTGTTCTTACTAGGAATAAAAGAGCGAAGAAGTTGATAAGACTTGTCAAAAAGGTACAAAAACACCACATCATATTACAATCTTCCTTCTTTTGAGAGCAAGATGCCTCACCACTCACTCTTCTCCCAGTTTATGACATCCAGACCACTCATACCTCCGATTTAGAAGAGCTCGTCCAGCATCTGCAGCCCTCTCCTTATTTTGCCATCTTCTTCTGGTGATCTTCGAAGCCCTCGACACCTCGGGCTTGTCCCTGCCCCATGCGTTTTTTGCACGCTCCATTTGTCCTCCTCCTTGCCATGGCACTATTCTTTCATTTGAGACACGAGTGTTCTAAAATCCCTTGGAGATCCAGTACGATTACACAGCTTTAAACTATCTCATTAGTGCACATGCAATCGTGGGTGATCCGAGGAGCAGTTTTCTGCAGAGGCCACACAGAGGCCTATGTGTACAGCATGGCTGCAGTTCTGCCCACCAGTTCAGTGCTGCAGCTTCTCTGACTCCATTCTGCTGATACCTTGTATTCCAGGAGTATTCCAGGATCACTTCGACATACTTACATTGTTTCCTCTCTACTTAGCTTTCAGCATTTTTACATTTCACCCTCCCCTTTTTGGTACATTTTACTGTTCAGGCCCTCCTGCTCCACAACCAAAAGCCACTCTTTCAGCATTAAAAGCAGTAGCATTTAAAAAGTGTTAGAAGCAAAGCAAGCTTACCAAATCCTGATTGATATTAGGATCCTTCAAGTGGAAGTCCCATTCCTCAAGATGTTTATTAGATGAAATCACTTGCTAAGTGCATGTCAACTCTAAAGCAAAACTGAAACACTTGCACTGCAGTATGTCAAACATGATACTTAATGATAGTACACAAATGTAAATTAATCTTCCTAGCTTCGCTGGCAGGTTTGTGGCTTCCTACATGCCCCAAAATTCATCATCTCAATGCTTTGAAATAAAATGTATTTAGGAGAGATGTGACCCACAAAAAATCAGAAGAGAGAAACCGATAACAGGATATTATTTTTTGTTACAACTTCTTACATCAGTTAGAAAATACAAAGCTTTGGGAAATGTGCTGAATTGAACACAGTGATTTGATTATTCATTATGATTTTCTATCTAGCAAATGGGATCCAACGCTTCCACAAGAACCGGAATATAAGCATTGGTCACATATGGTTAAGACGTGTACTACTGAGATCTTTTTTGTAGTCTTCTTGCATAAACAACCCAACTAAATAAATATCAAAATGGTTTAATGTAATTTATTTTAAATGCTTCCAGAAAGTTTAAGGCAATTAATTAAAAAGGGTCAATATATACATTCATTCTTTCTTCTCTATCTGAATGCTTTACATGCTTTTAAAAATGTTTTGCTGAACAGGTTTTATGGAAATGAAAATGGTTCATCACCTAATGTGCTTTCCTATGCCTTTTCTTCTGCAAATTCTTCCTTTCTCTCATCTTCACTGACCTACTCATTCAGCTCTAAAAATGAAGCAGTTGAAATAAATTACAAAGCCTGGAACAGAAAAGAAAATTTACTTCTTTGAAAATCTATAAATACAGAAATATGTTCTATAGGGTAAAACAATGTTTCTTTAAAAAATAAAAATACCTTGTTTTATATTGTTTAGCATTTTGTTGCACTAATCTCTATAATGCACATCAGCATATATATATGTAAGATCTTGACATTTACTATTTTCTGTAAACTTGTAGGACACAACAAAAATGTTTTTTGGCAGTAACTTAGCAGTTTTTCTACTTTTGTTGGTACAAGTACTTTGCACAGGTGATCTTGTGTAATAGCAAGGATTGTTTAAATTTATTAATATATCATTTTCATAGCTTTCCATACAGGACTGGCATTATTTTTTACATTAAGAAATAAAACATAACCCAGGGATTCCTGAAAAGTTGCAGGATGCTGAACCGAGTAGTTTAGACTGCATTTAAGTGACTCTTTTGCTTCTCATCATCATGAGTAGATTAAATCAGCCACCAGAAAACACAGTAACTTTTCCAATTACAACAGGAGATTAAAAGTGACCAAAACTTTTGAAACAAAACTGAAGAAAAATATGAAGTGTGTAATACAACATCCCAAGAGAAAATCAATTCCCTTCTAGTTTAAACTTTCTCTACATAATCCCATAGGGTATTTGTAGAGCACCGTTTATATAAAATTGTCACTTAAGTTTAAAAATCAACTACATGTAATTGTAAACAGACATTTAGAGAAAATTAAATGTTTTGACATTAGTTTAGTGGTGTTTAAAACCAACAGTGGAGGTCAGTGGAGTGCAAAATGCTGAAAAGGGCCTACTCCCAAAAAAAAAAAAAAAAAAAAGACTGCTTCCATTCTCATCCCATTTGGGATACTAAAATATATACATGGCACTGAAAACAAGCTACCAGATTATTTACAAATACCCAGTATTCTCAACATTTATTTCAGTGCTGACTGTAGAGGTTTGGGTTGTTTGGGGTTTGTTTTTTTCGCAGTGGATTATCTTTAGCATTACATGCTTTGATAAATAAACCATAGCACTGTGCTGACCACTTTAACTAACCAGATTACACTAAATCTGGTTGCTGGATCTTAGTACAGTGCTTCATTTTGAAAAATGAATCCCTAAAGAGTCACTGGTTACAGGGCCCACTGTTTACAGTTCTTGTTGATTTAACACCACAGGAGTTCAGATAGGTTTTTTCTTTTTTTTTTTTCCAATAAGCTATTTTCTCCTTCCATGCCTTTATGAACACTTACTTGGCTGTCAAAATATGATACCCATCCTGAAACTCCATATTCAGTCCACATCTTCAGCTGCCCCATTAAAGGGCAAATCAAGTACTTGAAAAAGATTCTTTTTGTAACACACATAAAACAGTAGTTTAGAGAGTCTGTTTACAGCAGGACATTGAGAATAACTGGTCAAGTACCTCTTTCATCCACCTTAGATGTTTATGGAATATAATCACAGGACTTGAGTTGCAAGAGATTCCAGCTTATACAGATCGGTTACAGTACTACACTCATAGGTACAACACTACAAGGAGGACTGCATTGACACTGTCACAAAAAATATTTTAAAAGTGCTTCTCCCAATGGTTCCATGTATGGAATGCAAATACTGTACAGGTAAGAGGTTTTTCTTCCATGAACTGTAGGTTTTTGTCAAACATTAGTTTCTATTTCCTTTTCATTTTCACAAGAGTTTGTCTGTTCCATACGTTCACAGTCAATGCTGATCTCGCTGGTGTCCATACTACAGTCTGACTCACAGTCTGATTGGTCCATTTGCTCAAGTGTGGTTTCTCCCTGGGGTACTCTGCTTCCATTTGGTGACAAAAGAAAATGTGCTTCTGAGTTTGGCAGGCCAGCTTTGCCTGCACACGTAACTTTTTCTTTGGCCTGGCGGATACAGTTAAGCCACTGCTGTTTGTTGAAGGAGTCATTGGCTTGGAGCGCGTGAGACTGGCTTTGGGATCCGTTTTTGAAGTTGACTCTAAAGAAGTTTTTGACTGAAAGAAACAATACGTATCAAAACACTGAATGCTTTGCTGGAATGGATTTTGTAATAAATGAGTGTACTAAAATAAAAGAATCCATAACATCTTGGGACTTCCAATGTTTTCCTGCCAACACCATGTCAGACCAAGGAGAGGATTCTGTTTATCTCCTTGTTTCGTGGGGCAGCAACACACAACACCACAAGTATTTATTATAATTTCTTACCGCTGCATTAAACAATTTTGGTTCTTCCATGGATAAGCTACCTATAAAGTTTTATTTGAGTGAATCAGCAGGATTGAGGCTTCTCCCCAGACTCCACACCTCTCCACCAGGCTTCTCTGCAAAGCACATATCCAGAACTTTCACTGTGAATAGTGCTTTAGGTCAGCCCGAGATTGCCTCATATCTTTCTTTCACTTCACTAATAAAAGCAAATGCATACAAAAAACCCTCAATTTTTTTCACAAGATAGGTGAGATTCCATGAACCCTTGTAATGGAAACAAGCATCTTCATAATATGTTTAATTAAAAGGACAGTAACTCTTACTTCTTGACCTTAATGTGAATAGCTACAGTCTGAACACTGAACGCTACATTATGTGTCTGCTGAAAGACTTAGTTACAGAATAGCAATCAGTGTCTCCATAATACAAGAAAAGGTCAAATAAGCTGAAGCTTAAGACTTCAAGACACAGTTGGTTATCATTTTGTGGGTTTGCTACTACATTCTATGTATTCTCCCCTTCTCAATTCAGTACAAAAGCAGGTGTGTAGAGAAATCCCAGTATAAATATAGTGAACTCTGAGAAACAATCTAGAAGAAGAAAGTTATAATATAATAAAGCAATCTGAAATAAAAATCAAGGTGTTGTATGTAGGTTACGTGGATTTTAGAGAAAACATTCTGATGTCTCAATGGCAGACGTCTTAAGTTTATAATGATGCCACATAAGCAAATAAAAAATAAAGGTGTAGTCATACTTCTCTCATTGTTGCTGAATGCACCACGTATGGATCCACCCAATCGCACCTCTCCATCTTGCAAGTCTTCTAGCACAAGATCCCTGACTGGAATTGGCTGCCGATACAGCTGGTAACAGAGCTGTTCATTATGGGTGATAGCTCGAGTAATCACCAGCACTTCTTCAAAGAGGAAGACATGAAGTTTCTGTTAAAAATTAAGAAACAATAATGCATTATTTCTGTTAGAAAATTATTAAACACAATTTAATTAAACTCTAGTACATTATTACCTTGTGTTTTAAACAGTTAAAATAAAGATTTCTTTCCTCCCACTATTTAAAAGTTTTATGGTGCTGTTGCACCATAAGACTTCTAAATATAACCATTTTAACCTTTTTAAATATAACCATTTTAAAACTTCTAAGATTTATTTTTCCTGTCCTCTTCAAAGTTGCTTATATGTCATGATCCTAATTATTGTTTTAGTGTTGAGACCTCAAAATGTTGTGCGTGACATTTCAAAGTGCTTTCTCTACAGATGCATGCATATACGCTTTCTTTCTTTCTTTCTTTCTTTCTTTCTTTCTTTCTTTCTTTCTTTCTTTCTTTCTTTCTTTCTTTCTTTCTTTCTTTCTTTCTTTCTTTCTTTCTTTCTTTCTTTCTTTCTTTCTTTCTTTCCTTTTATGAGCAATCTTTTTACAACTCACATGCTGCTTACAATCAGCTTCACCTCATCTCTTTGAAGCTCAGAAAAATGCTTGTGCTTCTGGGTGGTACAAGTTACCTGTTATCATCATCATCATCAAATTAGATTCTCTCTCACACTCTGGAATAAGCATTAGTGTCATGTCTCTGACACCATAAGTATATTTCTCATTTGTGTTTTGTTCTGCCCTTTTTTTCTGCAAGTTTTACTGAAATTTATCAATTTTACAATTTAGCCAGGGTATTGTTAAGTCTCTTTAAGAGACACACATGCACATTATCTCCATGTACAGATATTTGACTGCTAAGCAAAAAAAAGCGAGTGTTACATAGGACAGTTACTATTCATCAACCTCCTTTATATGAGGATGATATTTTTGTATGTACACTCACAGCTCTTTCAGCTGTCATGCAAAATGATGACATCTTTAGAAGCTATTTATGACAAAATATTTATTCCTTACCACTCCTCTGTTGTTCTTCAGTTCACCATGACAACATACAACACGTGAATTATCGATCAATGAATCCCTTTGGCCTTCTTCAAGATAAATAAGTCTCTCTTTGTAATACTGGCATTCAGATTCACCAGTCTTTGTGTTGATTTCAGCCACGATGCCCTGAATTATATTTATCTACAGAAGAATAATGAAAACACAGAGACTTTAATTAGTCCAATTTTCAGAGCTATCTCTAATAACTTGAACTGCAGCTACAATAAAATACATTTTGATTTTCAATTTTTAAAATTTAATTCATGTAGACCAGTCTACAGAAGCATTAATATTAGCAACAGAATTAAGCAGACTACACTTACAAAAACACTTTATTTTGGCTTTATTGGCATTTCTAACACAGGACCAATAGACTCAAAAATAGATTATAATTCTCTGAAAACTGCTGCACCATATCAGAGAACAAGAAACAGAAAAACTATCAAGATCCTTATCCAGCAAATTATGCAACTAGGCCAAACCACTAAATTACCCTCTGGAAATTAATTAAGGTAAATTAATTTCTGTTTTACGATTCCACCACTTGCATATACCTACAATTTTACAAGTAATAATTATCTTGCCTTTTTACTTTTAAAATACATTAAAAAAAGATTTGCCTTTTCTGCAAAATCGTGCTCCCCAACTTGAACTTCCTTATACTACACACTCTTTAATGACCTTGAGGACCACTTTGTCTGAAACTTAAAATATGGTTTCTTAATTGGGCGTGTAGATCTCTTGATTTTGGTTAACTCAGAGAAGAAAAGGTTGCTTAGACCAATAAAATTCCTCTGTTAAATATCTGGAGGTAAAGCAGGGGAATGGGTGAGACAGACATGCCCAAACAGATAATTCAAGAATCTAGTGATACCAGGAGATTTATCAAGGATGAGTGTGGCCCAATGTGCCTGCAGCAGGTTGCCAGAAAGACAGACAAATGTATTTCTTAAGCCTAAACCAGTGTTAAGAGCTAATCAGAGAGTAATTTCTGTTTCCTAATTTAACTTGGCAACTATACCATTAATGAAATACATCACTTCAAAGATAAAGTGTTCTGCTGAAGCAAAGTAACATAAAGCTATACAATGCTATTGATATATTAAGATAAAATATCCCAATTAGTATTAAACAATTACCAGCTACAAGTATTGGGAGAAAGCATTTTAAGTAATTTTAAAAGATATTACCAGACATTATGTAG
Source organism: Heliornis fulica (assembly GCA_013399135.1). Lineage (NCBI taxonomy): Eukaryota > Metazoa > Chordata > Aves > Gruiformes > Heliornithidae > Heliornis > Heliornis fulica. Next base: position 1,593,402 of record VXBZ01002761.1, read on the forward strand.
AAAATCAAAACTTAAAAATAGCATAAAAATTCTTTGAGATACCAAGGATATTTTGAGTTTAAAGAACTGTGCAAAAAGTCAAAATGTACCTTACAGATCACATCTGAATGTGAGTATTCACACTTTTAATTTAAATGACAGTTGTTCAATTTTGCCACACAAGTGGTGAGCTGGGCAAGGAATTTGGAGAAGGAAAAGCAGAATAGTAGTGGTCAGGTACACGTGCTCTGAAACATGCACTTTTCATAGAAAAGCAGGGATGTCATTTTTCAGCAAATAAACATTAAAAGGTACAGAATATTCAAGTCTAACCATAATTTTTGTCTTCAAAATATTAGATATTTATATACTATTCAAAGCAGTAGGATATTGACTACATTTACTTATACATTTAATAGTGTGTTTCAAACTAATCCACTACAAATTCCTTTTCTCCCAGATACCCATCTGCACGTGTGCACATTCTATTGGATTTTTTAATGTGTGCTTATATATATTTCCACATGTATGTATGTGAAAACAGAAATCTCAGAAACCTTTCAGAACATCTGGATGAGGTCCCTTTGTATTAATAAGAAAGTTTTAAAGCCTTGGATTTATCCTTCTGACTTTTCTTCAGTAACTGTAATGCTATTCTGAATACTCATATTCACTCACCAGAGTGAAGACAAATTTCAGCAACATTCCCACAGATGATAATTAATCTAGATTCAGAGGTTAAGTAAGGTCTCAAACCATGGAATAAAACTTAGATAAGTGATCTAAACCCTGAAAGGAAACCTCCACATTACCCAACTTAAGTTAGAATGGAAAAATTACATCAAAAGGTAAATACAAAACCAGTGAGGATCAGACAAGAGCTGTGGAAAACCCCTCCCACTCACCCCTTCTTTTTGGTATGTCTTTGCTACTGAAATACGATTTAGTTGGGGGAGCAGGGTAGATATTACATATATTAGTTGTGGCTGTTCATACATATATTACCACTTCCACATTCTATGTAGTGTCCCTTAATACATTAAAAAGCTAAAAGTGATATAATCTCCTTAAAAAACCCACAAAGCCAACAGTAACTCACAGCTTCTTCAAGGTGCTGCTGATCTGGATGATCATTTGGTGTGTGTCTCAAAATTTCTCTGAGTAGTAATGGGTATTTAACCAAACGGCTTCTTGGGATGTCAAGAAAATTCCAAAGGTCCAGTTTGCGACTGAAAGGAGACTCTAAACAGCGCTGTAGGAAATCTTGCACTCTGTGATCTTGTTTCTTGTGATCCAACAAAGCTTTGGCTGCTACCTGATTGCTGCAGTAGCTATCATAGGAGTTTAGGCATGGAAGCTGAGGAAAGCAAAAAAAAAAATATTCCGCAGCTGAAACGAGAACTTTTGCTGTACAGAAAGTTTCATCTGATTCAGGATAGCAGAACTCATACTGAGAATCTTTTTTTTTGGAGGTTATCACCAGTGAATTGTGGACAAATATTGCTATCAAAGATAAGAGAAGGGTCCTCCGACCAACCTTTTCATCATTTAAATTGTTTAGAAGCACTAGCTCATCTCTCAGTTCCTAGAGATCTACAGTTTTATTCCAAAGCAAGACTAAGCACTGCTTAGTACAGACAACAGTTGAAAACATAAGCCCGATTTAATTACGAATGGAAACAAAACCCTAGATATTAGTATTTCCAGGACTGTCCTTTTTAAGTTAAGCAAACTTCTATAGTCAAAATTCTATATTGCCCTCAAAAACTTTGCTCAAACTAAGATGACAGACCTGTGCTTTAAATCTGAAAAACATCCAATTTATATGTTGATTAGAACAATGTATCCATTTACAAAAATTGCTATATTAAAACACAATATACGTAAAATCTTCAACAAAGAAATTAGACTCAGACTTACTTGGACCAAGAGAACTCACTGGTATTCAAACACAACAGAAAATAAATGTGTTTAAAATTACTTCATGCGAAGTAGAACAGAGATAATTTCTGACAATTAGAGGCTTAGCAATATTTGCATTATGTACTAGTAGCAATCATTTTTCTCATGTTTACAACAGGCCACTCACGGTTTCACACAGAACTGCTACATGTAACCCTTGAAAATGTTGAGCCCTTTTTTTCCTGCTAAATTTCGTTCCATATATATATACATATATACTTATGGGCAAACTTTCCACTTACCTCAATCCTTTTAGAAACAGTTCTTTTTAACATAATGAGCAATGTTATATAAAAAAAATAAGTCTAAATAGCTGGTTTCTGTATTTATTATGATGGGTGCTAGTGAAAGTGAACTTACCAACTTTTTCTCTTGTGGGGCAGCAATAGCATCTCACTTGTATCCCTGGTCTGCCTGATTTTAACAAACTTCTAGAAAACTAGTATCTTTTACAGCACTAACAACAACCTATTATCTTGACTGACATTCAGAAATAATGATGACTGTTCAAACTTCATATCCCTAGGAAACCAAAATACAAATGGGGGCAAATTTTTAGGTTATCCACATGAGAGAAACTCCAGCTTGACTTTTTTATTTAAAGCATGTTAAATACCACTCATCTCCTGAATAACAAAAAGCTTGCAAAACAACATCCTATTCTAAATCTTTTAATGGATAATACCTGAGAAGAGAAAGTATTCTATGTTTTCTATAAATAGTTGCCTTACCTTACAAAAATACTTCAAGAATATATTTTTTACATGCTATGCTAAATACAGAAAAAAATTGTCTAATAAAAACCGTTGCAGCTCCAAACTAAACTCTCAAAACTGATTAAAAACTCTGCCTTACCCAACCCACAAGGATATGGCCAACATGTTCTGTTGATCCATCAGGCTTCCTGACATCTTGAAGTCGTCTAAGAAGATCTGATTATGATTAAAAGAAGAAAAAAAAAATCACTTAATGAACAAGATGACTATTAAGTCTATGTGCAATGGTAACATAGACAAAATTTGAATTTACCTTCATGTAGAGGAATTAGAGAGTCCAGTGTTCCAAAAATTTGATTCAACTCCTGCTCTGTCATTATAGAAAGTTTAAGCATTGGGTCATGATAAGCCTGAAAAGAAAAAAGAGGGGGCTCAGTAACTAGTGCATTAGAGGTTAAGAAATTAGTGATAGCATTTAAAGCTATCTGTGAGTACAACCAAACCAATTAATGAAAATATTGTGAAGTTTCATAACCACATCTTAAACTATCCATCTCAAAAAAAAATATGTAGAAGATTTAAATGTTTCAGAATAATGGGAAAAATAGAAATCTGATTTTATCCCTCCCTCCCTTTACTGTCTTAGCAGTTATAAGAAGAATATATTATGTTAAATGAATATAAACCAACAAATATTGCTTGTTTTATTATGGTTTGGTTTTAATATATACCTTTTTTGCTAACTTCAGATCTTCTATCAAATCTTCTTCTCCCTGAGAAAGTTCAAAGATAGCCTGTAAAAAATAAAAAAGCACAAATAAAAGCACAAATATTATTAAATATCTTCATTTAATCTGTACTCAATTTATTCAGTTGATGTTATAATGTTATATTCTGTCTTGATATAATGTAACAAAATTTCTGTGCTAAATCTAATTATAGAAATAAAGTAAGAATTTATTCCATAGCTACAGAATCACATGAAGTATCTTTTAAGACACCTCTATCACATTATTCATAAAATACTTCTCTGAATTAACTACAGATTCACCCTCCTAAACAGAAGTGTTTCTAGGCAGAGTAGTTATCTTCAGTATGATATTTTGACTTAATTTTATCTGAACTGTTTATACAATTATTTATGCAGGAGCTCGCTGTGGTCCATTTCAACACATGCAGTGGTACAAGTGCTGTGTAGTCTAGTAAGTGAAAACAGATCTTTATAAAGCTTTTCTGTGGTAGTGAGCACTTGAATTTTCATGCCAGTTTATTTTTTTTTATGGAGGCTGAGCTCTACTGTCAGCTGATGTTAGTTACTCCTCTTAAAGCAGATCTGAGACTTTAAAGCTGGCAGATTGAAAATAACCATCACCCTAGTAAACTGGTTTATCAAAATACCGCTGTATTTACTTACACGGCGATTTCATTCAAAACGGGGTTACATCAGAAGTTAACAACATTTTGGTCAGAATTACTAGCTTTACAGTCAAGGCTTTCAACCAGCATAAATCATGGAAGAAAGTATTTGCAGCCAGCACAGGTTCTCCTAGCCTGGTAATATGGATGGCATGGCAGGCTTGCCATAGTGAGAGTTCACGGGCACTCACAGCCAGCCTGTGGAGGCGTGCACTGTACGAACCAGTATAACCCCAAGATTTCCTGGAATACATCTCATCTATCTGGGGGTCTATGAAGGGTCCTAGCTTCTGCCCCATGACAGTAATGATTATTACACTATACAGTTTCCACAGTTAATTTTTTAGTAAGCTGCCTTTGAAGTTCTCAATTATAGACATTGCTTCCTATTAATTCTTGTACAATGCTAAAATATGCACAAGAAATGCTTAATATTGCTGCTGACATGACTCAGTGTCTGAAATATTCTCAGAGAGACTGTTAGAAACTTTGTTGATACTGCTAAAAATTTCAGAGGGAGGGTTGGGGAGCAGAATCAATTTTGATTCCATGGGGAGTCTGAAATTGGCTGTCACATGAATTATTTAGAATCTGTCATGTACACCACTTCAAAATTACTGATGTACTTTCATTTTTTGCTTTGCAAGATACGCCTTTTGACTGCAGAAACTGTCACACAGAACATGTACACCATGTAACCAATCACAGTACATGTATCTTAGTAACTTCACATTTATTAGGAAAAAATTGGATTTTAAAATGATTTTATTTCTAAAAATAATATATTCAGCTAATATAGCTAGAATTATAAAGACTAGAGATTTAATTCTGCTTCTAGTGGAGGAAGTGATATTGTATTTAATTTCAGGAAAGCTTCAAGTGCTATCTGAATGCCTAGTAGCATTCCTCAAGTCCATGCCTTAAAGATGACTTCTGAACATTAGACTCAGGGTTAAAAATATATATATATATACCTCTTGACGCTTGATTTCTTTAGATGTAAGCATATGATTGACACACACATCGAAGGTCTCACTCCAGAGTTTGCTGTCTCTGCGCTTGGTGTTAGCAGGAGGCATATTTCGAGACCATGGTCGTGGACTGAACAGATCTGGGCGGCTTTCACTACGGAAACTGATGGAGCGCTAGAAATAGATAGAAAAGTAATATTTTATTGTTAGAATGACTTCACATTACACTTTTTCTACAGAATTTATAAGGACAGTTCAGTAGAAAAAACATCTAATTAGTTTTTACTATGACTTAATAGCAATGTTTAGTACTGGGAACATAAGAAAAATTACTTAAATACATCTTTATGGAAGGCCAGTACATCCATTCCTGCAATGAACAGGTGCTGTCCTCAACACGTTTAAAACTATACAATGCATTCATATACCATGCAACAAGAACAGACTACAGGGATTAATGGCAGAATGGTACCACACAGTAACATAAATAAGATAAATAAATAAGATAAATGCAGTTTGAATTCAGAGAAAAGACAGGATTAATTCATGCATCACACTACCTGCCTCATTACAGGGCTAATACTTAAAAATGAATTGGGCGAATTTTAGAGACAAAATCACTATGAGTACTTTTTTTGTTCCTTTTGAACAAAAGGGTCAACTGTTAGAAATTCTGGAAAGCTACGACAGCAAAATATGGTAAATCAGTTCAACTTGTGTATCAACTGAAAGTCAACAGAATCTTTGGTGGTCATTTTTGAGGGGTGGGATTGTTCAAAGACGTCCGTACTGAGAAACAGGAGGTCCTGCCTCAAGGATATCAGATAAAAAGGTGTGTTGCACTGAATGCATACAAATGGTTTCAGAAATAAAATGTTTTCTCAGTTGGCCAGAAAGAAGACCATTAAAATGAGATTGCTTTTCAAAGCCTTTCCTCTTACTCTAATAAAGTAATATTATATCATTAGAAGAGGCAATATTACCTCCTAGTATTACTTGATGGTAATACCCTTTTTTTTAAACTGTCAGAATCATGAAAGATTTGATTGATATCATTATTCTAGATATGTCCACAAGCAGGATTAAATAATTAGTGCTATAATGCTCTGACCAAATTGGTTCTGATACATGGAGAAACCTTTCAAATGGTATCCTGTCTCTTCAGATGTATGGTAAGATCAAGAAATAATTCACATAGAAAGGTGTGAAATGGATATCTGTCTGAAAAGAGAACAATCACATTTATTTTTAAGGAAAAGGTGTTTCAATATTCAGATTTTCATGTTTATGACAAGCAACAAGCCCGATTCTTTTCACACCAATTGCTCCTATTTATTTCTCAGCATTTTAAAAGTTGTAATAATCAATGCTAGCAGACAGCAAGTTGTGAAATATCAGTACTGTGTTCTACTATCGTAGAAAGTTTATTAATATTTTTGGAACCTCTGAATTCTGAAGTGCACCAGCATCTCTGTATCCATTATGTGGTCTGGTCTTAAACTTCAATAAAAACAAGTTTAAGTACAATTACTCTTTTTAGGAGTTCAAGCTACAGATGGATACCTTATGCTCTCACTGTCCTATTTTGAAAAGATTCCATCCTTGACTTCTTAAAATTAGAGGTTTCTTTTTAGGATTCTACCTCTGAAATGCCTCAAGTATTTCACATTGTTGAAATACTCTAGATTTTTATTGTTACTTAAAACCTGCCTTACATAACACAATCAACTTTCAACTGCCTTGGGTAAGAATATTTAAAACAAAACCTTCATTTCCCAGTTGAAAGCAGCATATACAAAGTAAATTATTTTAAACTCTCCTCTGAAGAGCCCATGAAATGCAAACAGTGCCTATAAATAAAGATGTTTTTAAAATATCAGAAGACATAATATATAAGTAAAACCTGTGTCTTTCAACAGAAGCCATTTTGAACCCTACCTGGAATTGACAAACCCCCTCCCCAAAAGCACAATAAATCTACTTAGGGGTGGAATCCAAGATTATTTTAACGTATTATCTTCTCCTTTGCAAACACTTGGCAGGAATTGGCTTGTAAAGCTATGAAGAGACAAACTAACACATCACCAGGGAAATATTATTTAATGCTAATATTAATACTTTGTCACTTAAGATCCAAACATACCCAAATCCTGAGTGCTATAACAAACAAGAATGGTAATGAAATATAAACCTGACATATAAGCCTAATTAGAGAAGGCCCTAAATGATGAAGAAATTATTCCAATAAAACTCTCATAGCTTAAGATAAATGTATGACATTAGTTTAACTATATCAGGTCTACTATTTACCTGCATTTTTTTGTAAGTGAACAGACCCATTCCACTTTACTGGAATACAGCACTAAACTGAATTTCTACCAGCAATTTTTTAGAACAAGTTTAAAGGTACTTTGATGGTATTTTTGGTTAGTACTTTCCATAAAGGAAAGGGAAAAAAAATAAAAATCAATCATGGGACAGAAAGAATTCTAGGCATATCAAAACAGCATTTTTATGACTCCAGTCTTTCAAAAATATTTTCCCAGTGTCTGGCTGCCTTAAAAACATGTTCAGCACACTGGTTAAAAATTATGCCTATCTGTAATTATTAAAATTCACATGCAAATCCAAAACCTAAATGAGGTGGTGAGGAATCCAGACACAACCCATGATTTTGTTCATTTATCTGTCTGAAGTAGCTTTCACTGGCTGTTAGAGGACTGTTACTACGAAGGGTCCATGTTACTGATGTCAACTCATGCAGTTCACAAATCTTCTTTTCAGCTGCAGTAAAGCAAACAGCTTCACATACTGGGGAAAGGGCACTATAGACCAAAGCCCTGGGACCCAGAGCTAACTTTCTTCTTAAGAATTTATAGAAATTTCCCATGTGCGATGATACATAAAACCAATTTGGACTCTCTACTTAAATTCAAGACATGCTGATGAAAACTGCAGTTGCAGAGGATGCTAGCCAGACTTGAATTTTGCTCTTAAGCAGCAGCTGGAGTTCTTTTACCGATCCTTTTTTCAGCTTTTAAGCCAAACAGCACAGCTGTGAGTAAGACCAAGCAGAAACAAGCAGACCATCAAAATCATTAGTCTAGCTGGATGCAGACTGAAAATACAGTTATGAAATAAAGTGGTTTTCCAGGTGGGTAAAAAAAAAACCTGCATTTGGTATCCTAGACTCCATCAGAGATATTACATTAGTCAGCCTACAGTGCTCTATGTGACAGAAACAGTGTGACTACAAATAATCAAAAAAACCCCAAAACACAGAACAAAAGCAGGAAAGACTTTGTGTTCTGGTACTTAGAGTCCTTGTGGAAAAGCATTAATAATAATGTTGGAAATTGTAATAAAGACCAAAAATCAAATACTGCTATAATCCACAAAATACACAAAAAATGAAAAGCTTAACATATTAAAAGTTTAACATACCATAAAAAACACTACATACACAGAGGTAAGGAAAATTATGCATAATAGACTTCCCTCACCCCGCCTTACATGTAGCTTTGGTTCAGAAAGAACTCAGAGGGTTTGTTTGAAATATCATAAAGAAAAGTCAGAGTTTTCTAATTTCTGTTATTGATGCTGTAGGGGTGGTCTTTTTGTATGGATGTTCTGCTGGCTTTGTTTTGTTTTCTGCCAGGGTAAGAAGTTTGTTTTGGATGTTGTGGTTATGACAGATTTCTTCATTTTAGAGATACTGAACATCTAGCAGCAATGCAAGAAGAGACACAGGTTTTGACTGAAATAACTTAAAAGATACAAAACATCCAATAAAAAACAATACTTTTTTTCTTTTTACAAGTATTAAAACATGAAAAAAATCCTGCTCTACACTGTTCTACAAGGTGCAGTGACAGCTATGTCAATACATAATAAAAGTGCCATGAATGTTTCCCAGAATTGTTTGAAACAATTCCAAATGGGGCACCCAAGCACAAGGAGATCAGGCTTCCCCCCCCACATCCCGCCCCGTTTTACTGTTGCTAAAAAAGCCCATTTGGTTAAGCAGTCAATTTACAGCCAGCCATGAAGGAAGTTTTGAGACATCACCGGCATTTATCACTTGGATATAGATTCAGACCTAGGATTTGGAGAACATGCAGGCAGATGTTTCATCACAGCTGCTTCAAGCACATAGCTACTTACAGGAGATGGTATGAATAACATCACAGTTTAATCTGCTTGGAAGTAGACAGCTATTTAAAATATATTCTTATAATCAGCACGAACAGAACAAGATAGAAGTGCTTGCAGCAGTAGAACTTGCAACAACAAAACACTCTCCTATTTTTGACAAAATTTGCCCCTGAAACACTTCTGTAGCTCTCATCTTGGGAAGCTGTTACTACATGCATGAAAGGTAAGTTTGTTTCAGGTAGACCAAATCAAACTTATAATAAATACGATACTGTACTAACTACCCAGTCTCAAAGGCATTCCCTAGGGAACGACAGCATAGGTACCTAGACGAGGACAACAGCTGTCTGAAGCTGTGAAACGGGATGCACCATGCTCAGAAGCAGTTTAGCCAAGAATTAATTCCCTTTCCACACTCCTCACAACTGGAACTAATGCAGTCCTTTCAGAGTCAGGCCAACCTTTTCCTGGAGGCTGACTATGAGGAGATTTATACGCCCCAGGGAATACAGGCATCTCTGCTCTAGTCACGCTACGATACACCTTCTGGACCCAACCCAGACTGAGGGGAGTTCAGCCATTTTGCCTTTCCTCCAACCTACACGTGCAGCTCTTGTAAGCAGATGTCTACACATCTATATCACAGGAACTGAACACAGGAAAAACAATGTTTAAGAAAACCTGTAATAACTGTCTGCTACATGACTACCACTACAGAAAAATGGGGTTATTTACCATGATTTTTTATTTATTTGTTGTAAGACTTCCAGTGCTAAGGTTTTCTTTCCTCCTTGAGATTCACAGATAACTTCCGTAAGATTCCAATTGAAAAACATTACTTAATCAAAATTAGCTTATTGCATTCAAGACATTTTTATATTTCCTCTCAGCAAAGAAATTAGGCTTGTTAAATAATTTTCTTTAGATCTTATGCATGCCTTCTTACATACACTGCTTTAAAGAGGAAACAGTCTGGCTTTCCAGGCCAGACCCACAGCAGCACTGCAGCTCCCAGCTGCTGGCCGCTCATGGTGAAACCATTAGGAGTTGAGCACTCAAATGTTCTGCAGTTTCTAGGTCTGAAGGCACAAATACTTCACAAATTAAACTTCTGTTAGTCTCTAAGTATGTTAACTATTATGAACCTAATTTATAATGTAAAAACTGAAACGACAAAATTAATTTCTAAAGCACATTTAAAATTTGCTTGCCTTTTATTAATTTCCATCATCAGCTTTGGAAATTTTTTTCCCCCAATTGTTCACTAACTTTTGTTTAGGCAAGGTCAAAGTTCACTACACAGAAGGAAATTTAGTAGTCCTATGTGATTGACTAGACTCAAAATTGCATTTTCAAAGAAACCAACTAAAATTAATAGTGTCATGGAAAATTCGGTTCATCAAATTTAAATAGCAACTGTAATCCTTTAGTTTAACATATGCTTTAACTATGCTAAAGTATAACTATAGGCTACAGGTGCAATAGTTTTCTTACTAGTAGTTAAAAGACATCAATTATCTGGAGAGAAGTGGTTTTTTGAGGTGAGAGTTCTGAGTATTTGGAGTGACTCTGTAGGGTTAAACTGCCTAAACCTGTCTGGCACATTACAGGGGTGCCCACACAGTGCAGTTCAGCACCAACCCTGGAAGAAGCTGTGCATAGGTATGTGCTCCCCTTACATTTTTTCTTCAGTGCAGCAATGCCTTCACTGGGGTTACCTGAAGCGTCTGGCTGAACCGCTTCAGTGGAGTGGCTCGTACGGGAGGAATGAGACTCGCTAGTGATGTAACTCTGGAAAGCGGCTTGACCCGTTTGTTACTGGGCTCCTGTAGCAGGGAAAGGAGGACAAGGGGAAGGAAAAAATGGGGAAAGCATGAGCATTAACATATAAACACTGCTACCAGTTTTGCTGGTTTTCCTAAGAAAGCATTTTTTAAAAGCAAGTTTGTAAAACCGGTATATAATTACAGTAGCAAATAAACAATAGCAGTTTCCAACACTGACAATGACAGATTACTCCTGGCTGGCACAGGCAGATCCTGGAAACTGCTGAAAAGGGAAGGGAGAAAAGAATTTTATTAATTTATGCTTAAAAGAGACACTTTCAGCAGCTAATGCATGTTAGGATAACCTCGTCATTGAAAGGAACAGTCACATAAAAATAATTCCATTTTTTCTTAGCCTCTGGCACTGTCAGCACGTGGCTATCCAGTTAAATGTATTTTATTTCAGAAAATGTAATTTAGACAGAAATATCAAAATGTAATTGCCCTTTGAGTGCAAGTTCCTGTGGAGATACTTACATATACAGCTAAACACAGTAATAACATGTTTGCATATGTTTAATTTTTTGCTTAAATTGGAAAAAAAATTAATCTATCAAAGTACTCAAATGTTTTTCTTATCATATATACCTTTAAGAGCACTTTTAGTAATACAGAACCACTTGAATATATTAGGCTAATTGTTGTGCAGGTTTAAACAAAACAAAACAAACAAAACCCCCCACCAAAAAAAAAACCAACACCAAAATTTATTAAGAGAAATTGTAACACAAGAAAAAAGCAACGTTAGATACATAAAAATAGAACAGTTACCCTTGGCTTCCTAACCTCCATCTGACATTTAACGGATCTTGAACAGCACATGCAAAAGGCAACTTTTGACAGAAAAAGAGCCAAACCTTCCAAGTGAAGTTAAAAAACCCATCCAACATCATACTTCAAGGACATCCTAAAGCAGTTCATCTTTCTTTTTCAGCCATGCTTATGAAGTTTGTGTAGGCTTGCTATGCCTCCTATTTTGTAGACACAGCTTTAAGAAAATGAAGCATGCTATTATCCTTTTGTTCAGAAATCCAAATCCTTCTGGAAATGCAGATTTGATTATTTTTTGTTATCAGGAAGGATGGCAATCTCAGCAGCGATGATCACTGTCTGTGTTACTAGCAAGTAAAATTCTCTTCCACTAGTGCAGCAACAGCAGAAAGGTGAGAAGCAGCGACATATTTACTTCTCAGCAGGCGAACCTGGAAATCCGTAAATGCTGGCTGAGGTGAGGGACAAAGTGTTTAACCTCCTAGCAAAAATAATGTATTCTATTACACATGAAACCTGGCATTAAAGAATTTTAGCATCCTAAATCAATTACATCCTACTCTTCACCACTGCACTGCTATTCATACTTCTTCCCTTTCAGCAACCATGTCTTTGACACGGGTTTTTCAAGGAGTTGTGGGGTTTTTTACGTCACTGCAGCACCACTAGCATACTTATCTACAGCATCACTATCCCCACCCCCTAACCCCCCCCAAAGAAAAGAATAAAACTCTGCCAGATTCCACTGTAATACTTGAAGAGATTACTCAGCCATCAGCTGTTTATTTTTTGTGATTATTCAGAATGCCAGCCCCGGTGCACAAGCAATACCCCGTGGCGGAGCCTGTTGTTCTGAATTGTGCTGCACTGCAGTGCCAGTGCCGGTCAGGCAGTGCCACACCAGCAGCTCAGCTCTGCTAGCAGCTCTGCTAGCTATTACCTTATAGCAGCAAGGATTACTTACACACAAATACCACACTCCAAAAGCAAAACCCGGAAAGCAGGACTGTATGGACTTTACAGAAGGCAGGGAGAGGGGAATTAGAATAGAAAAGATTTCTCCTTTACTGTTGTACCCTTGCTATTACCTTACAGCTTTGCTGATGGGTCTGATTTTTGGTCAAAGACAAAACACATGCAGAAAGACATAATTTGATCTGTACAACACCACAGCCATCTCTTACTTGAAAATTAAATGTTCCTCATAGACCTGCAGACCTACTCCACACATACAGTGCACAATTTTGCAGTCTTTCAGTCTTAGAAGAAAACTAAGCCCAGAAGCTCTTGGATAATTTTCTGAAGGATCTACTGACAGCAAATGAAACTGCTGAGAACTAAGTCTGTATTTCACTGCATCTCTGTAGCATTTCATTTGAGTGTGTTGCAAAAAAAACTTGAAAGAAACTTCCCAAGTAATGTTTCAAACTGAATAAGGAGCAGCAAGTCAGTCAACTCTTACGTGAATAATTCCAAACACAGTGTGGGTTACTGCAGCTGAAGTTTATTAATTACAACTCAAAGCCTGCAGGCTAAGCACTCAGAACAGGAGATAATTTGGTCTGCTGTGTGGGGCACATAAACCTCAATAGCTGAAAATTGAGGCATAGCATCAAATAACCTTAGAGAAAATCAGCCTGATTTAAAAGAATGGAAATTACCTTCTTTCTCATGGGGATGGCGAAGAAAAACAAAACCAAACCACGATTTCTCCTTCTTCATGTCTGACAGCCTGAAGGCTCTCTGAAAACCTGCACAGTCTCCTGGCCAAGGATGCCTAGAGTTCCAGGGGGGGCACGGTAGAGCTGCAGCCATCAAAAACCGTTAAGTTCTTGTAGAACTTCTTGTTGCAAGCCACCAGAGGTCAGCCCTTCTCCCAGTAGTCAAAGGGAATGGGTTACGAAGGTGTGCCTGCAGAGGTCCTACTCCTTCTATCAACATGTTTTGTCTTCCTCGTGTACCATATTCCGATCTCACCATAAAAAAACTTTGATCAGAATTCATAACAGCTCAAACATATAGTTCAAATTAGAAATTTAATCTTATTAAGAGAAATTAGCATTATTACAGAATTATCTCCAATATATTTAAGATAAATTATCTATAATTTTTGAAGTCTAAGTCTTTACACCTTTACCAGTTAGGACTGAAACTAAATCGTGTTACTCAGAAGCTCTTAATTACAGTGAAAGCTTTCTGAATACTTCTAATGTGATTTTCACCCTACATTAGAAAGAGTCTGTTAGCTTTAGAGAGCCAGCTGGAAGCTTATCAAACCTTAGTGTTCCAGGTGTCACCTCCCTCAGCAAGCTCTACCAAGAGCTGCCACCCCTCTCCTGTGGAATATAAAGTTTGTATATGGAAGGCTTTGACTGTGCAATGAAAATACAGCACCATCAGAGCAGTTCTGGAGGTAGTAATACTGCAGCTGTTAGACAACCGCGGTGCTGCTGTAGCATGGCCCAGAGCCACGGCCCTGTGCCTCTACCTCCCCTTTGAACTGCACCCACATTTGCAGGCAGTGTCACCACTCTGCATCACCACCACAGAGAAGCTGAACACACAACTGAGGCTGATGATCTGCACACGGAAAAATTCCCCAGTCAAGTGCATTAAAAAGTAAGTTTTAAACAGATGGTTGTTTTTCTCACCAAGGGTTCTGTTCCTCACACCCAACAGATCAAATGGGAAGAGTGTGTCAACTGTTCCGCTGTACCTACAGATACCGACCAGAATCTGCACACACACATCAGTCCAGTACAATCAGGGAGATGCATTCCAGACATCACTTCCCAAGCCTCTTGATTTTTGTTTAAGAATAAACTGCTTGCAGTTAGGAATTCCTAGTACATGTGTTCATTATTTTACTAATTTGTCTCTGAAAAATCTCTGATTTTCCAGTTAACCAGGGGTCCTGCAATCACAAAATTTTGCTGGGGTATGAATCTAATCACATGGGAACACAGAACTGCACCATCCACTGTCTGTCCAGCATGGAGAGGCTCCAGTAAGGATATATTGCCCAGGTTGAACATCAAATTCCAGATGTGTACCTGTGCATGCGCTCAGAGGACTCAGAGCTACCTAAAGTCATCCCTCTCCCAATTCCAGTAATTTAGAAGGCAACAGGATTGAGAGATGTGGTTCAGTGGCTGTATCCATTTGCAACAACCATCACTTGGCCAGCCTGGAAACTGGGTCAAGCTATGACACAAAAAATTCAGGAGTTAAAATGTTTTGCCTGACCTTTAAAAGTTATTATTGGTATTAAAAATAATTTCAGAGTATGGTAATAAAATAAAATGTTAAGACTGTATTTTCAGTCATGGAGGCTTGACAAAACAACATGGGAAGTTAGAAAACAAAAGATCCAGACTACAGTTTGGCACAGCTTCTAAAATGTGGAGCTGGTGTATGTGAACGAGTTATGTTAATCTGATGGGGCTTTAAATTTGATATAAGGCTAAATAAAGCTGAGGGAAACATGAGTGCAGAAACTTCAAAGGCTGAACAGTCAAAGCGAAGTCAAATTAATACCTGACTAGGCTAGAACAAAGAACACATGGCTTTTGGAAGGAGCTGTGTATTTGAACTCAAGATGACTTTAGTAACATTTGAATTCAGAGAGCAAAATATTAAAGCTACAAATATGTGTATATACACAGCCTCAAAGAGAACTCTTGAGACTATAAAGCAAGCAAGTCTGCATGTTCTGGAAACCATACAGTGGACGTTTCAAACAACTACTATGTCCTTCTGAGTGAGTGCATTTTATACACATTTCTGGGAAATTCATAGGAAGAATGGTTAGGGTAATCACAATGTTGTAATCACTGACTATCAACTGAGGGACAGTGATAGAACAGGAAAGCATCAGATAAGACACAGCAAAGATGCTATGCCTCACCTGTCTTCTAATTTGGAATGAAGGCCACAGTGCTCTAGATGGCTTCTTCACTGTAACTTATTCTGGAGATCCTGTATACACATACAATTGTATGTCTAGTATATTTTTACGTATAAAAGTAACCTAATGGATTAGACTGACCCTACCACTAAGAAAAGAAAGCTCTCCAAAAATTAGTCTTCTGCACTTGGACAGCTGGGAAATGCGTACAGCAAGCAGCTGCAGTGCTATCAGGAATCCATGCTCTTCTGATAACTGCTGCCCAACTCCCTCTGACAAAAGTCTTTTTGCCTTGTATAACTGAATGAGATGTTGCTTTCTAAAACTGATGCAGCCATTTCAAAACTGTATCATTTCAGTAAAAAGATAACTTTCGTATCATTATTTTTGGCTCTAATACACACAGATTACTTTCAAGAGAGTGATTTTCTGCGTAACACACCCACTCCAGGGGCAAGCTAAGCACCCAACAGCCATGGAAGCATGTTAAAAGATCCCTTTGCCCTATACAATGATGTCATCAATGTATTACAGGTGGTTCAGAGCTTCACCTTGTTCCAGTGCCGTCCGTATTAGTCCATGGCAGCGGTGGTGCAGAAAACCACCTGCATGTGATTGAGAAAAGCGCATTCCTAAAATCAACTGTGGCACAGCACTGGGCTGCCTCTGACTCCAGTTCATCCGGAGGTATTGGCACGCTCAGTA
This sequence comes from Heliornis fulica, assembly GCA_013399135.1. Taxonomy (NCBI): domain Eukaryota; kingdom Metazoa; phylum Chordata; class Aves; order Gruiformes; family Heliornithidae; genus Heliornis; species Heliornis fulica. The sequence goes on from VXBZ01002761.1 coordinate 1,609,810, forward strand.
CAGCAGCACTCACCCGCTGCGTGACTTCAATCAGGCCCGATAGTCTGCTGCCAGGTCTGCACTCTCCATTAGACTTCTGCACCAGCTGCACCCTTTCTGGTCCCTGAAATACCCTCTCCTGAGGCAGTCTGTGCCAAGGATGCACAGACCCTCTGGACCAGTCACAACTGGTGGATGCTTCTGCTATACATTCCCTGTTGGGTTTACTTCAACTTCCAATACAGTTAACTCTTGGGATGCCTCTATCACTCACTCCAGAAACACTGATAGATTCTGTTCCTTTACAGCATTAGTGTACACTGTGCACCAGTGTATACTAGAGCCTTATAATCCCGCGAGTCAAATCCACACAGCCCAGTAAACCTGGTTGTCCCTTTCTTCCACCTGGCTGGAGGCAAGGACACACTAGTCCTGGTCATAGTACTTGTTACCAATGAATGGATTCATGTGGGTTCATGGGTCTGAATCCTATCTTTGTTACTTGCTTCTTATAAAGAAACATCAGAAGCTCCTTCCATAAAATAGAAGATCAGCCCTCCTACTCCATCTGGACAACTGCCCACGGAGACTGGAGCAGCCATTTTCCTTGAAGAATCCCCATTTGCGACTGACTTTCCTTGCAATTTATTGTGCCTGTAGGATCAAGGTAAGGTCTTCCATGCCACTTTTTCACATCCTCTCTGTTTGACCTCATCTGCATGTGCAGAAAACTGTACACTGTATGGGTCATAATAAAACATCTCCCCGTGGATAATTCCCTCTGGGTACTGAATACCTCTCTCTACGGTGATCCACTTGCCTGAGTGACCTACAACATCTTCTTTGAAGAGATACTGTTCCCTACTCTTGTCAGAAGTCACCTCTAGAGGTTGAGGGCTTGCATCTCTTTTACAACTGTCTTGTCAAAGACTCCTTTCCTGGACAGGGATCCCAGTTCCTTGGCTTCCCTACCATCTAATTTCAGGCTACCTGCACCACTATCCCACCACTGGAGCAGCCAAGTGACCAGTTACCTAATCAATGGCTAAAATCTGTCTGCATATCTCTCAGCTCACTCAAGAGTAGGGATTGGGTTGCTATCTCTGGTTCTGTCTCTTCCTCCCATTCTTGTGATGGTCCAGTTTTGTCATCCTTTACTAAACATTCATGTCATTCGTTCTTGAGTATGGGCGGTCAACTGGTATTGGTATGGGTTGGTTCTCTGGTTCAAGTGCAGAGCCTGTTGCAGAGGTCAATCTCCAGGTGGTATTCTTAAATAGTTGTTTAAACAACACCTGAACCACATTCAGGAGACCTGGCCATAGAAGTGGGCTGGTCTGCCTATCCCAAGGATACCCAACATTCTCCAGAGCTGTGGTAATCAGCCTGAAGAAGGAGAAGGAAGCTGTCTCCCCCACTTATTGGCTCTCTGAAGACAAAAGGTAAAAAGTGTATTAATAGCTTCTGACAGATGGCTCCCACAGTATGGAGATGAAACCATCACTGTCACTCTGCTGCCACAGAATAGTTTCAGTTGCTGCTGCAAACAAAACCAAACTGGTCTGACTGTCAATGATTTTATCATACCATAAGCCAATAGCACACTAAAGAGCACAGCAATAACCTTAATCCAACACCCAGAGGTGACAAACCACACAAACACTGATAACCAGGTATGTACAGCAAGGAAGGTAGTCTTCTGTGATTCTGTGATACCTAACAAAACTCTGAGAACAAATAAAACAACATTGTGAAAGGCAGACCACTGAAGATTAAACTAACATAATAAATGCTTGGTTTAACAGAGTCTAGTCAGATCTATCATTCTCTCAACGTGCCCCCACGTTTCAAAAAAGGACTGTCATGGTTTAAGTCCAGCCAGCAGCCAAGCATCACACAGGGTGGAAAAAAGTCTTCATGGGTTGAGATAAAGACTTTAATAGGAAAACAGAGGAAGAGAATAATTAAAAAAAAAAGTTTTATTGATGCACAAATGCAATTTTTCACCACATGCAGAAGGAAAAAGCCCAACCCTGATGCTCAATCTGTTTCTGAGCAGCAATGCTGACTCCTAGATAGTTTCCCCCATTCTATATGGAGCATGACACTATATGGTAGGAAATGTCCCTTTGGCCATGCTGGGTCAGCTGTCCTGGCCATGATCTCCCAACTTCTTATGCACCTGGCAGCATGTGGGAAGCTGAGAACTCCTTGACTTAGACACTGCAACTCCCTAGCAACTCAAAACATCAGCGTGTTAGCATTACTCTTGAATTCAAAACACAGCTCTATACCAATACTAGAAAGATAGTTAATTCTATCCCAGTCTAAACCAGGATACTAGTATATCTAAAGAATGGCATTTTCCCAAACTTTAAAGCAGTGCAATAGCAAGTTAAATCCATTTAGTAATATTGGTTATCTTTGTATATATTGTTACTCAACAAGGCTACCCACAGCTTAATTATCAAACTTTGATGGATAAATTACTCTAACAGAAGACTGGCTTGGATTTTCTAACAGAAAGGAAACAAAAAGAACTAGGCCAGTTTCCCTTTAGGTGGCCCACAGAACAGCAGAACCAACGCCCTGGATCACAGACCGAAGAGCACAGAGTAGCACTCAAGGTGCCTTATCAAAAGTCTTCATTTGCTTCAGTACTCATTTCAAAATACTTCTGCTTTACACTCCTGACTGGTTTAGCCACTGATTTCCTCCCAGTGAACAGTAAGAGAAAAATGTATGGTCACTGCCCATACAATTGTTTTTCCACCTGACTCTCTTATCAGCAACTTCAACAACACCCTCCATTTTAGAGCACTAGTGCTGAATTTGACAAACAAGGGAAAATATTTCCCTGAGGGGCTGTTATACTTGTGTCTTCAGCTGACATCCAGTTTTGCCTTGACCACACTGTGTTGGTTTTTCTTATTTTATTTAAAAACAGACTCAACAAAAGATAGATTTTTAAGGCAGCCCAGAAAATAAGTGCTACATGCAAACTGTTACAGGAAATTTCAGAGTGTTAAAATTTACCCCATTTACTTTTAAAGGCAAATTAACTGTGGTGGTTTGACCCTGGCTGGAGGCCAGACTCCCACCAAAGCCGCTCTATCACTCCCCTCTTAGCTGGGCAGGAGAGAAAATATCTATTGAGAGGCTTTGGAGTCGAGATTAAGACAGGGAGAGATCATTCTGCAATCAGCATCACGGGCAAAACAGACTCAACACAGAAGAAAGTCAAGACAACTCTCTAATTTGTTACACTACACCACACACAGAGAGAAACCAGAGTCAGATAATGAGAAGTACAAACAGCTCTTAAAACACCACCCTCCACCCTTCCCTTCTTTGCAGACTTCACTCTATTCATGATGTTTCTCCTCCCCAGGATGGCAGGGGGAAAGGGGGGTTAAAGGGGGAAAATAGGGAATGGGGGCTTCAGTCTTCAGTCAGTTCCTCATGAGTTGTTCTCATGAACAACTCATGAGGAACTGACT